>ML838248.1:25150-38131 GCA_009831015.1 Picea engelmannii | reverse complement strand
TGAATCAATGAACAAAAATTTAATTAAATTCTAAAGAGAATAGCGTCGAATAATCATAAAAATTGGCACATTGCCTTGTATAATGCACTATGGGCTGACAGGGTCACCCAAAAAGCATCCATCAATAACTCCCCTTTTTTCCTTGTGTATGGAAGAGAAGTTATCCTACCTCCCAATGTCATGTTACCATCACTTTAGTTATCCAAGAAGGTTCAGGAGGAAGAATGTCCTGCCTTGGAAAGTCGAATAAACGCTTTACTTAAACTTGAAGAAACCAAAACACAAGCTAAACAAAAATTAGATCAGTGTCAACAAATTGTTAAACATTGGTTTGACGCAAGTTCATCCTCCGATAGAAACTTCAACGTACGAGATTTGGTCCTCGGGTGGGATAAGACACATGAGGATAAAGGGGAACACACTAAATTTCAAAATATGTGGTTGGGATCGTTCATTATTGTAGAAAAATTGGGTCCTAGCTCCTTTCGTCTGCAAAACTTAGAAGGGAAAAGAGACACTTTGCCAGTGAATGGGAAGGCCCTCAAAAAATATTTTTCTTAATCAAATAAGATTGGACACTTTGTAAATATGTCATATATTGTACATTTTTGTTTTCTTTGATTGTTGTGTTTAAAATTTTCCATTTTTCCTGTCTACTTGAATTATTTTTTATCCAAAAACAATTGTCAAAGGGAACATTCATTTCAAGACTTATAATTTAAAAGTAATTTAAAACAGTTCAAACAATTTCTGAAGTTAAGATTCAGCTCGAATGATTGATTGATTACTATGGAATCCCAATCTCAAACGGTCTTTGTCAGAGTGCTACACCTGAAAACATGTTGAGATCTTTGGGAATTATGATTATATTTAGACTTTTTACACCATCCATGTTCTTAAAAGATCACTTTTAAGTGCTTCCCCATTCTCTAGATGATTTCTTAACTGAAATATAAAATCTCTAAAAACCATGATAAAACTTTCCAGTCTTGAAAGTAAATAAATAATGACTAGTAATATACTTGTCCTATAATTAATCTCCAGTATCACCCCTCTCTCTTTTTCATTTACAAAGTCTATAAATTATATCATTATAAATGGCATAAGAGGGTTGAAAACACTTAAGTGTGGGGAATGTGTGTAAACCCGTCGGGGTACTAAACAGGCATGTTGGCAGCGAAGCAATGTCGGGTTCAAGAGATAGCAGGTATGTGCTTATAAGTTAACTTTCTACGAGAGTTTATATCATGAATAGACAACTATTGGATGGGATTAAAGTACTTGAGTGGGTTAAATGACATCCCTATCAAAGTTATGAACGCCTACTAGAAGCAGTGGCTCTGTCAACGGTATTGAAGTCATTTTTATAAAAACATTGTGACCCTTTGATCGAAACATGATTTCAGGCTATAATCCTCTGTAAAGCATTTATTCTTCTTCTCTGATAATAATTATGGTAATCCTTTATAAATCTGAGCTAATATTTTTGATCTTAAAGTGAATTTGTCTCAAAGCAGCTTAAAACCATCTCCAAGTCTTATTCTTCTTCCCTAAGGTGAAAGTTTGATGGTCAGAGATAACTGCTTCGCCCAGTGAGTCATCATTTGTTGACAGCCCAACTAGCATATTGTGTCTCATTGACTTTTGAAATACAAAATTGTTTCTTATGCTCACTACCTAGTATGTTTATACACGTCAGATGGTTTTTGTTTCTTGTGTATGAAGGTAGGAGTATTATTGTTAATCAATCTTGTTTGGATTTATACTTTTTATGTGATCGTGTGGTGCCATTTATTGATCATGTTCTCTATCTTCAATTTCATCACTGTAAAGCATGAAATTGAAGTCTCTTTTTCGTACAAATCATTGACTGAATTCTTGTGGTAATTCCCCTTTGCATTGAGTTAAAGGTGATTGTTCATTTTCTTTAATTGAATGGATAAATTAAAAGGACATGGACTATGTTTTTATTAGAAACCATTTGAATTATGTTCAAAACACAAAAAACTAAACATAACTCGTGACCTAAAGAAAAACAATTGAACCCGATATGAAATATGTGAGACCGATTCAATTAAATCAAGCCTAAAACTATAACCTAGTTAAAACCCATGGTTAAGCATGTTTCTATTAAAATCCCCCCTCCTAATGGCCTAAATACGACTCCCAACACCTGTCGCTATCATATCATGTTATGACATTAAGTAATGCTCACTTAATGGACTCACTGATCGGTTGTCATATGAATTATTACCCTGCAAATGTATTGATGTCTTCGATTTCGGGTTAGTTATTTGTGGCAGGTAGCGAGGGTTCCATCAATTTAGTGGCTTTGAACCGTTCTGTCCTCTGGTTTCTCGAAGATAATCAAAACTCGGAGTGGAGATAATGGTAGCACCTCCCCATTTCCCTAAATGTCAGTTTATCATGAAGTATGTGAGATCGGTCTCTTCAATTGTTTATGGGTTTGGCTTATTGCAAGCACAGGGTTCTCTTGTTGATGAACATTGGTTTTGTGCCTTCTGGTTCACCTCCTATGAGTTCATGGCCCCCGTAGTTAGTATTGAGCCAAATGGCTCACAAACCCTTTTGTCTCATGACGACGCTATGGATAGCCTGGTTTAGTTCGATTGGGTGAAGTTTATACAATCATTCGATGTCTTTAACCTAGAGGTTGCCAGGAATTTTGCCAAGACATTTGATGGATCTAGAGCCAAAATAGGAGATATTCAGTTATAGGTTACCGAAGAATCCATAGCTAAGGCAATCGGTTTGTCTCAGGAGGGTGGTCGGTGGTTTAAGAACATGAAAGTAGTCGGCATTCTGTGGCAGTCTCTGTTGGTGTCTAAGAAATCGCACTACCAGGTAAAAGGTATGTCGATAGAACTGTTTAAAATGTGTTGGCATAGTTTATTATTGATCATAAAGCAATTTATCACCTGTGAAGGACGCTACGCATTAGTGTTCATGTTTCACATACATATGTTAATGGTTTTTCAAGGATTTAGTTTGAACTTGCCCTTTTGCTTGCTTAAAATCCTGCGAAAAATCTCAAAGTTTTACCAAAGGCCGAACCCCAATCCTGAGTCTAGTTTATTTCACCATGGTTTAATTCCTATATTGGTCTATTTCCATTTGGCTAGCACAGGGGACACCTGGCAATATTTTCTATTAAGGAATGGATTCTTACTCCTGCAAATTGATCCCACCACCGACTTAACACATGTTGTTGAAGAATCTGTTTCTCCAAAAAATGTGTCTCATTTACTCCATGATTTTAGAATCAAAGTTCAAATCCAAAATAACTATGTCATTTCACCCGGTGATCAAACTGAGGTCATTTCTATGACCAGAATGGCATCCAAAAAACATGAATTTATGCCGAAGAAACCCTTAGAAGAGGTCCTTAGTCATTTGAGAAATGAACCACTAAGTGTTGTTGGTCATTCACAACCTCTAACACTGGCGGTTAATGTCAAATTTAAAGGGCAAGGAAAAAAAATTAGGTAGGAGGTATGTGATGTTGATTTTAAAAACAAAAGAAGTGGTCAGATCATGTCAAGAATGATGAGGAATAAAAATAAACAGAGGGATGATCCTATTCCAACAATTGTAATAGAAGATTTAAACTCTGTCGAGAGTGTAAGGCCAGACTCAGCAAGGAATAGTCATCCGCGATATGATTTCGTTTCAAACTTACCTATGTTCCTTCGAAACTGTGAGGGATTCGCAGGAATCCGGACCGATTTAAAGGCTATGACACCACAGGAAAAGACCCCAGACTCAAACTACTAGCAACCGCTCCCAAATCTGGAACCTATATGTTGTGATGAATGTTTAGCATGGATTCAGAGATACTACACAGACATCTCATACTTGCATATGCATCTTAACCATAGGTTGGTGCAACATAGAAATCTTGAAAGAGAAAATCGGGATTTGAGAACTGAATTACAGTAGACTCTTCCTCGGGCAAATAAAAGATTCAAAAAATCTGGGGATATCATCATTAAAAATTCAATTAATATCAATGTTGTTATGAACTCAGAGATGTATGAGTCTTCTTTTTCGAATGTCTAATTTGGTAAATAAATTTGTGGTTTATTTTCATCTTTGATCGATTTGTTAAAGCATAAGTTGTTACATTGTTTTTAGACTAGCTACAGAATCAAAGATTATGTAGCTTGTCTTAAATTAGTTTATTAGATTTATTTATTTATTTTAGGTTTCAAGAAAGAACGTGAAAGATGGCATATACATTGTTGGCTTATTGGAGGATCATAAAGTATTTCTAATTTGAAAATAGTTTTTGTTTCAAACAATGAAGAAAGTATTTTTGAAAATTATTATAACAAACTTTTTCTAAATTGTTATAAACTGAAGTTAGGATTTGGTTTTTAATATACTCTATTAAGTTTTGATATCAAAGAGGAAAAAAATCAGGAGATGGACTTTTCAATATTTTAATGAAGAATATAGAATCATGCTTTAATTAAGGCTTTCGTCCTGTGGATTAAAGAATTCAGTTTGGATCATGATATATTGATATTATGATTCATGTTCTCTAGGGTAATCAATTGTGGATTGATTTAAATTAGCTTTTGTTTGTTCATCAATTCATGATTAATTATTATCATATCTATTTTAATTATTTCAATCTTTCAGCAGTCCATTAATCCAAATTGTATAGTTTCAAGTGATTGTATTATCTTGATGTAAATCTCGATATGTATTGAGTTAATTCATATATTTTGAGTTTGCACAGATCCATTTGTTCCACAGAAATTTATTTCTTATTGTAGATAATCATTTATATCTTCACTTGGAATTATTAAACATGAAAATTGTTCTTCATGTAGTTTAAATGAGATTTGAATTGTTTGAGTGACGTGACTTTCACGTGATATTTTCATAATCTAGAATTGTACAATTTGTTTGCCATAGATTTATCTTAACAAAAAAGTTACAAGAGCAGCTTAGGACAAGAAGACACAAACACAGACACATTCTTCTTCTTTAAACACTGGCCAGTTCTAAGTTAGTTTCTTTTCTTCCCCCTTAATTTTTTATTTGTGAATGCAGATCCACCTTTAGACTTAATACTTTGCTTATCTGAGTCATAGCATTATTATCTGCATTCGTTCTTTTCTTTTCTGATTTGTAAAAGTAGACTAGTAATTAATTTTAGATCTCTTTATGTTTTGCCAGAGATTTGGTTCTATTCTATAAATTTAGTTTTTTTCAAGGTTTTCATTAAATCTTGCAATTTGTACATTTTGAACACTATATATATTTGGCATATAGTCTTATATAGTAGGTAATTAGTTAGAGTCATATCACAGTATCGGGTCGTAAAACCTATCAGGGTGAGTCACCCCAAACGACTTGTGCTATTTAGACAACCTCGGACCAGACTTCCCCTCACATTTGATAGAGTGTTCATATATGTCTGTCAACACTTTCTTCTATAAGTATTTATGGTATTATATTTCACTCCTTGAAAATGGTCATTTTCGTATAAAAAAGGCATAAGTACAAATAAACTAACTTGGGCCTCAAGTTATGACTTTCGTATCCTACCACTCCTTAATATCTTTTTTTCTTTCAACTATTAAATCAAAAAGGTTTCTTTGAATATTTCTTCCTCCAAACATTCAAGTTTGTAGGTGTAATCACTTATGTGTGGAGATTCCCACACACACACACACATATGTATATATATATTACAGCATTGCAACTCATATATTTCTATTTTAGTTCAATTAAAATATGTATTTGCAATGCTAGTGTGTCATGTTTATATACACTCTACAATACAGAGAGGAAATATCCTCAAGTGCACTATAGTACACAAGAAATAAGCCTTAGGCATGTTGCACTACACATGAGAAATATCCCTTTAGCCCCATAAACTTCTACTATAGTTCAAGTTCTCCTAAGAAAATTTCCTCCACTAAAGCTCAAGGTCTCTAAGAAAATTTTGATAAGAGAACTAATGTACCAAAGATACATGAAAAAACCTTCCATGCAAGCCCAAACTTTGAACAAACACTGTCTGAAGCATTGAAATCATCGTAAATTTTAAAAAAATTGTGTACGTTAACAAGAAAATATTCTAAGATCAATATGGAAAATATAATTTCTTATATAGGCAAAAAGAGAGAATTTACATTATTGTGGCATAAGCTAGATAAATTTACACAATACAAAATTTGAGGTTATCAAAGCATGCCCCATTTGCCAAAGTTCTCAATATTAAACTTTATGGTTCATGACACTCTAACTAAACCATTGAACTAAATACCTAATAAAAGAAGATTCCCTCACAAATGAGCTACAAGCCTTCCAAAGACTCCTTCCTTATCATTTTTTTGTATCCTCGAGTACATAAAGAATATAGGATTAATATAAAACTAACTCTCGCTACACGATTTTTAAAAAGCCCCATACACAATGATTCTAGGTCTAATACATGATCAACTCTAAAAATTTTAACAAAACATGTTTTTTTCAAAAACCCCCCAATATTTGAACTAAAACTATATAGGAAAGATCTTACTAGAGGTTCCATGGTTGATATTTATCCTTGACATGTTGAATGCTTGAGACATGTTCCTCTAATGATTCCTCCCTCATGGATATTTACCTCTCACCTAGGGATTTGTCTAGGTAATTGTTTATCTACAATTCCAATTTAAAGATTTCGTCATGAATTTGAAAAGCTTCCCCGCAAGTATCTCCTCACCCTACATTCCTATCAATGACTTTCTTTGCTCCATTTGTTCATCTTGAATCTTCCTTGGGGCTACTTCCAAAAAATATCTCTTCCTTGGAAACACCCTTTTCAACTCTTTGATGTATTTTCCTCGTGCCTCTTGCATTATTGCCAAATTTAGAACAACTAGCTACCTCCATATTTTGTCCCATTTGAAGCAAAGCTTTCGATATTCTTTCTAGGGTATAATGAACTTCAATGTGCCACATTGAGGATGCCAACACAAGCATTTATTCTAGCTCTTGGGTTCATTGAATCTCGTTACTTTGCTCACAACACCACTCTCATTCTTTCTAAAAAAAAATCAAACGTATAACTCTCCTACCTTGAAGACTCATGGATCCTAATCAATTATTCTTAAATGCTAAATTTCTTCTAGAGTTGGAACTCTTCTATTATGTCCCCTTCGTTCTCTATGATCTTGGAGAAACAATCTAATCTCTATTACATTATCTCCTCAAGGCCAACAAATTATTGTTATGTTATAAATGTTACCCTAAATAGAATAATAGAATAATAATATAATTAATGATAAATAAATTAAATAAGAACATAATAATAAAATAAATAATCTAATAATGAATTATAAAGTCATGACTATTCGTAAAAGGGTGCTTCGGCTATATTTATAATCGAGCCCCTCTCAATATAGCATCATCAATTATCCATTCATCTCATATGTAGTGTCGTCAATTATCCATTCATCTTATATATATATAAGATAAATGGATAATTGATGACACTACATTCAGAGGGGCTCGATTATATATTCTTCTCATATAATTGAGTAAAGATCTTGGAATTTTATGCTTCGATCATGGACTTTTATGCTTCCACATTAATTGTTTTCTACCATCTTATTCATTTAGTGGGTTGGTCATATAAGGACCAATCATCCCTACTTTTAACCTCTTAAGCAAATTAAATACAAGGTTTAATTAAATTCTAATTCAAATTGAAAGGATTCTCTAATTATATTATTCCATTCTCCTGGTCTCTTTTTTTCTTTATTTTTTCTATAATTGAACAATTCTACTGTTGTTACTAGGTTGACAAATCTTCTACAATCTAATTTGTAGATCTCCCCTAAACAAGTTTAACTTCTTCAAAGTTTTCAATTACCTTCTTTGTACCTTTGACTCATAACTTTTCCTTCATCTAACCATTTAAGATCATCAAGTCTCCTATGAATATCATCCTCTAAATTCCTATTACGATCCCCACACCAATGCCTCCTAATGGTCCCATTGTCTCTACCTAATTATTAGAACTTATACCTAAGTTATGGGTGGACATGGCTACAAATTTTTCTTGATCATCCATTATCACAACACCTGCACTTGTTTACCCTGTCTTCCCTTTACACGCCCCATTGAGATTAATTTCCATCCATCCCTTTGGGTTGGCATACATTCCATTTGCAATCTTGAATGGTTCTTTATTGGATGTCCTTCAACTAGAGTGAAGACCAAAAATTAATCTACATAGCAAGATGAAGGCAAAGATCACAAAGAACAAAAATGGCAATAATAAACTCTTAATACACTTATAACTAGAAATGTATTGTGTCAATTGGGTGTAGCACAAATGGTTGTGTGGAAAAGTTGTTTCCCTCCCCAACCGAGTTCAAATCCCACTTTCTGATTTGTTGTTCTTAGTGAACCAATTGTTGATGAGCTATAAATGATCTATTCGAGTTTGTTGATTTGATCTTGTGCCCTGATGAGTTATAAATGAAATATTCTTGAGTTTGTTGATTTGACCTTGTACCCTGAAGAATCTAGGATTTACCCTTAATACCACCCTTGAAATGAGGGGAAATGCCTAAGAAGACCTAGAAAATATAAAAATAAAAAACTACAAACGTACTCTCAATATTCACCACTTCCATTCATACATTTATAGTCACTCAAAATACTATGTTATACTCATCATATCAAATCAACAAATCAAATTGTAAGTTTCAACTTTTGGTGCATTGCATGACTTGCTTATATCTTATATACCCCCCTATGCCTCTTGTCCATTCAACTCTTGGACCTGTAACAATTATTTCATTACCTAAATATTAAGGCTTATAACCAATCGTGACAACACTATTGTGTTGGTGCCTGGATTACTTTTATGTGTTGAGGCCTATAACAAGGATTAGAGAGCAAGTAAAGGGGGCACCGCTCAATAAATATCAACAAAGGGAATGTTAGTAGAAGCACATAATTTAAGTACCACTTTGCTAATTGTCTTCATGTCCAAGAATTTCAATCCAGACGTCATCAAACTAGGTTACAAAGGCATCTAAATGACACATTCAAATTGGCCGAACACCCATTGCAAGTTGGCCAACTACTCTCAACTCTCCAAGGAATCACTTTAAACTCATCTCTCAACTCTCCGAAGAATCACTTCAAATTCATCTATTTGTACATTGTGCCTAAACTAATTTTAAAACAAAATGACAATTCACTCCTATCTTTCACACTGACATCTTTGTGTGGCATGATTTTACATCCTATTAATGGTTACAGCTAAATTATATTTGTATTTTTCACTCTCAAATGTTAATTTTTTCGCATGAACTAAAGCTGTAAATTGTGAAGTCTAGAGCGGAGAGCGTCAGACGCTCAGAGCCGATGGAGGCATCTGATGCCATAGCCTACCCTTCTTTTTCATATCTTTACACTGAGATCTTTGTTTGGCATAATTTTACATCCTATTAATGGTTAGGGCTAAATTATATTTGTCATCATTTTTTACATCTCAAATGTCATTTTTTTCCCATGAACTAAAGCTGTAAATTGTGATGCCTAGATGGAATTAAAGTCGCTAAGATTATAAAACCACAACAAATTTACTTGACACCCAACAGCAATCTATATTGTGCAATAAAGTTATATTTCCTTCAAGGGACACATTAAATCATGTGCATCTAAGATTTATTCTATTTTCTTAAAATATTTATGCCCAAATTTTTAATCCTCTCAGTTCCTAACAGATCTGGGTTTTAAGATGAATCTATGATAGTTATTATAAACTCAAATTAATCTCAACAATGGTTTTTAAATGTGAGCTTTACCTATCAGGGGATTTTTATACGACTGCATTATCTTTTCATATTTTTGTAATTAGTTGTTCTTTAAAATATAAGTTGTGAAGCTCCTATATATGAAGTATGCCTTCCACGGCAGAAAAGATAACGCCTTCCACAGCAGGAAAGATGACTTTAAGTCATGAGCTGCCTAAAACCAAAAGTTCCTTTTGCAATCAATTTTCAACTAAGACCACTCCTTTCCCTATACATAATAGGAAATTTAAGGAACAATTCTGAATGAGCAAAAGGAACATCCCTTCTAAAACTTTTGTGCATTAGGAAATTATTTCCCCACTTCTCCAATATCGGGATACAAATTTTGAACGGCCAATTTCCCACAAGGTCGCTCCCCACTTCGCCAACATGGGGATACAAATTATGAATGGTCCAAGAAAATTTTGGAAATGTTAGAATCCAAATAATATAAACATTATTTCAGACAACATACAATTTACAGAAGATAGAAAAAGAAAAATATCCCTTTAGGAATTGCTAGGGTGAACTTTCAACCAGATCACCTCTCAAATAAGTGAATTGACATCACCAGTCTTGAATACAGACGAGATGCCCAAAGGGACTCCTTGATGATCCTCGTCATTTCTATTTGGGTTCAATGGAGGCAATGCACGACACTCAGCAAAAGTCCCACCATCATAGGTGTATGCATAAGGCATGGCAGTTACAATCTTCAAAACATAGGTTTTAGGTAAGAAAACAAACAGTACATAGTCAGCACCCAAATTTTGTAAATGAATTTACTAGTGAAAGAAACAGACCCCTAAGTAGTAGCAAAGTCAACTAGAAGAAATACCGAAAGCTCCATATGAAGGTAAGAACCAAACCTGAAGTTTCAACATCTCCATGTCTGAAAACCCAGCTAGATGGGCAATAATACAGCGAAGAACATTCCCATGAGCCACAATTAGCACATTCCGATGCTCTTCTAACCTTGGGATTATTGTCGTCTTGAAAAATCTGACAGATCTTGCTGCAGTATCCTAAATGGACAAGAAAAAAGTAGTTAATGGCAGAAAGAAAATGGCAGACTAGAATTCTGAATAGGTGGTCTTGACCTTTATTTGTATAATTGTATCAAACCTTCAAGCTTTCTCCATGAGGAGGCCTTGTGTCATAGCTCCTCCTCCACTTCATAACAGTCTCCTCTCCAAACTCTTTGATAGCAGCTTCCTTGCTCAATCCCTGCAGATTAAATTCTATATTATAAATTAGAACTACAAAAGAGCACCATGCTCTTCCAATAAAGGACATTCAAATGCAGGTAGACTTAAGGTGTTTTACATAACACCTTTGTTTATTTCTACAGGATTCTATGTGCTCAGCAGAAACTTTTTGAAATATATATCTCTTTTGAAGGTAAAACTAATGTTGGAGTATGTTTAAATGAGACCAAAGAATATGGAAATGCATATGAATGTAAAGCAACATCCCTTATGGCTAACTCGTGCAAATTTTAAGAGGTTAGAAAACATTACATAATACAATGTCATGAACTGACTAAGTTTAATCTAATCTCTACAATGAGGAAAAATGACATGAACGAAACCAAGTATATTACTAATTTTAATCTAATCTCTACAATGAGGAAAAATGGCATGAACGAAACCAAGTATATGACTTTTAGATACACAGCCAGCCTAATCCTAGAAAACCAACAGGCCTGAGGCTACACCTGGAGATCACCATAGCAACGTTCATTAAGAGCAGGATCTGCATAAACTGGAACCATGTGGCATGAAGCATGCTTTAACGCCTTGGCAGCTGCATCTCGGAGCCGCAACCTATTTGCATCACCAGTCTTCCCTCTCCCATGAAAGCCGCCTCTTACTATAACTGGCACCCGCTTGAATCTGCTCTGCTTCCCAACAGAACAAATAAAGAAATGGAGCATCCAAATCTTGTCATATAACCAAAAATGTACTGGTGCACTAGAACTGGGAGTTCAAGTTTGTTTTACTCCAATTTACTGCTCAATCTTAAGAAATACAGTGAACCGGAAAAGAAAACAGAGCACTATAAGGAATAGTTAAGACCTGAGTCATTGCAATAAGGGCTGTTTGTTTGGCTCGGACCAATCTACTCGTAAAAATAATGTCAAAATCGATTTCACTAACAGCACGACCACTAGCTAAGGCTTCCATGACTCCATTTTCTGTAAGGGGTATATCCACATCCCTGAAATAAAGATACTACTTCAAACCCTGTAACATTTTATATTTAAAGACAAATTGCAGAATCAGCAGTTTGAAAAAGATAAATATACACATATGTATATATTTAAAGGTTTATAAGAAAACAAACCCGGTGAAAAGCTTCAAGTCATTCCACATACTTTCACCTACAGAGGAAAAGACCAACACTGCTTAGCAAAGCAACAAAATATACATTTTGGATTTCAAATGTGTATCAAAATAAGACTTGCATGTTGCTGTAAAAGTTGTCAAGCTACTACCTTCACAGAAAATATATTAAAATAAAACTCAGAAATGAAAAGGCTTTCCTTGGGATTTACCAAAAGGCAGCACGTGAATAAATTTGCATACACTCGAGAATCAGGACCACACACTGCACGACCTTTCTAATCCCATTCCATGGAAAATACTCGTTTATAAATTGCAACTACATAATCCCATTCCATGGAAAATAATCATTTGTAAATTCCAACTACAAAAGAGAAAAGAGTTGTGTTCTTGAATTACTTTGTATATTATTCCAGTGTTACTTCTAAGTATTTTCTTTAGGATACAAGGCTCTCACATGAGAAAAGCATAGAAATTATAATGGTGATTATGTAATACACACACACACACACATTACATTTACTCTCCTTTCAAAGATGTTTTTTCCTCGAGGCATTTTATGAAAAAGATACATCTTTGTTCTGGCCTATAATTTCTTCTTAAGTGTTATGAGATGATATATGATCGATGCCTTCTTAAGTGTTATGAGATGATATATGATCGATGTATTATTACAATGATGAGTGTTCCATATATAGAGAACATATGGTGACTGTTATCGCACAGTTTGTAGGAAGGGTTTAGGTAGCTTGAGTCAAGGCTTCAAACTGGCGTAACAGGAGCTTCCCCACCCACTGTCA
>ML838248.1:0-12635 GCA_009831015.1 Picea engelmannii | reverse complement strand
GTACTGCAACTGATTCTGAAACTGCCACTGCAACTTAGGGTTTTATGAGGAAACCCTAATTTTTCAAACTTCAAATTTTGAAATTCTGATCCAGGGGCTAGATGCGCTAGGTTGAGGCGAGTAAGTTGCTGCAGTCGGATTTCTGAAAATCCAAATTTTACCCCTTCAAACTGAGCTTGCGGAAATCTGGACTAGTACTTCTGGTACTGGTACTGGTTCTGGTACTTCTGGTTTTCTGGTATAAGTGAAAACTAGGGTTTCACTTTCTGAGAGTTTTATCCACTGAAAAGGTGCGCTCAAGATGCCAAAAGCTTCACTAGGTTAGGGCACACTTTTCTAGATGGTTTTTAGGCAAAAATTCCTCTCTAACAAAAAGCCCTAATTTTCTTGTACAGCAACAGTGGCGTTTTTCTTTGTCCAGTGAAAGATGTTCTCTTCAGTTTAGCTTTGATTCCATGTTAAGGTTTGAGCTATTATTAGGTTTCTTTTCAATTTACTAGATAACAATAGCATAGGTAGGATCACTAAGAGAAACACAATCACAAGATACACAGCATTTATCCTGGGAAACCCTCATGGGGAAGAAAACCCAACAAAAACTTCCTTAATATAGATAGCCAATACAATGTCAAGACAATAAAACAAACACTAGAGAATATCCAACACTGAGCTATGCGCCTCTCTCTCTTCCTCCCTCCGGCAACTGGCAACTGCACCTTCCTTCAAACTTGCGCACTAAATGAGTGAGTTGAGTGAGTGTGATAATGAGGCGATGGCTTCCTTTATTTATACAAACTGGCAGTGTTGAAAAGGTGTCTCTTCACTGGACAGGGGCGACTTGTCTTCTTAGTGGTTAAAACCACTTTAATTAGCCTGTGGGACGACTTCTCAATTTGCATAATATATTTAGGGTTTGACCAATCTGCAAAAGGGGATTTGGTCAATTACAATGCCCGACATGATCAATCGACAAAAGGGGATTTAATCTATAAATAAATGACTCAAATAATAATAATAAGTAGAATACTCTTTGCAGTTACAATATTTCAACAAGAGGCATTCTCTACCACGCCAAGTCTTTCATGGGAGTACTCGAACTCCGTCCTAGTAAGGGGTTTGGTAAGAACATCAGCGACCTACTCAGCTGTAGGAAGGTACTTCACTAGTACTGCCTTCCTCTGCACCATGTCTCGGATGTAATGGTACTTGATCTCAATATGTTTCTATTTGTCATGAAACATTGTATTCTCTGAGAGCTTCACACAACTCTAGTTATCACAATGAATAACGATGGAATCCAACACATGTCCAAATAAATCTGCAAGGAGCTTGCGAAACCACGCTGCTTCGCGGACTGCCACACTCAATGCAATGTACTCTGCTTTTGCGGTACTCAAAGCCACAGAAGTTTGTTTCTTGCTACACCAAGAAACCATAGCAGATCCCAAAGTAAAATAACAACCGGATGTGCTCTTTCGGTCCACTGCGCTCCCTACCCAATCTACATCGCCATATCCCTGCAATCTCATGTCTACACCGGAGGTATATCTCATGCCATAATCAACTAAGCCTCGTAGATATCTCAACACATGCTTCGCTACTATCCAGTGAGTCTGTCTCGGCTGAATCATAAACTGACTCAATACGTTCACTGCATAGCATATATCAGGTCTAGTGTTAACCAGATACATCAATGATCCAATCAATTGTCGATAAAGATGTGGATCAATCTTGCCTGAATCAGTAGAAGCCTCATTCATTTTCTTCAAATCCATCACCATCGGTGTAGGCATGGATTTGCAGTCTGTCATACCAAATTTCTTCAATATCTCCACTAAATATTTTCCTTGACTCAAGAAAATCTCATCAGTCCTCTGCCATACTTCTAGTCCCAAGAAGTAGTGCATCATACCCAGATCCTTCATCTCAAATTTAGAAGTCAATGCACGCTTGCATTCAGCAATAAGACTTTCTGAACCGATGAGGAATAAATCATCAACGTACAGGACCAAAACCAGGCACTCGTCACCAACAATATGATAATATAGGTTTGGATCAGCAATACTCTTGTTGAAGCCCAAACTCATCAGGAATCCATCCATCTTCTCGTACCAAGCATGAGGTGCCTGCTTTAGTCCATATATGGATTTCTTCAACCTGCACACATGAGACTTCTGCTCATGTATCACGAATCCATCTGGCTGCTCAATGTAAACTTCTTCCTCAATCTCACCATTGAGAAAGGTTGTCTTTACATCCATCTGATGTAGTCTCCAACCCATGGATGCAACTAGGGTAATGATCGTACGGATGGAAGTGTATCGGGCTACAGGAGCAAATGTCTCCTCATAATCAATTCCCTCCACCTAAAAGAATCGTCTAGCTACAAATCTCGCTTTGTACTTCTCGACACTTCCATCAGCTGCATGTTTGATCTTATAGATCCACTTGGAAGTCACCACGGACTTCCCTTCCGATCTCGGAACAATATCCCATACATCATTCTTCATGATGGATTGATACTCTTCTGTCATGGCATCTTGCCATACCTGTTGTCCTGCTGCTTCTCCATGACAAGAAGGCTCAGTATCAATGATGTGGCTCATGGCTGAAACATGGCTCGAAAATCTCTATGGTTTCTTGCTCTCTCGGAATGTGCCTCAAGGAGCTGCATGTCCCTCTTCCTCCTGCAGAGTCTGTCGAGCCCAGGTAGGCCTTTTATGGCCTACTGCAATGTCTCTGGGAACATCAACTGGAGCTACGGGATCAACTGGATCAATGATTGTCACCCTTTGAACTGTTGAAGGGGGAGAAGGTACTGTCTCGTTGTCAATCTCCATCTGAGATTCTCTAGATCTTCGAAAGGCTATCTCTTCCTCAAAGGTGACATCTCTACTCACCTCGATCTGTCTCTGACCAGGGATGTAGATCTGGTATGCCTTCGAAGATTCATTGTATCCCATAAATGTACCCTTTTTGCCTGAAGGGTCTAGCTTGGTTCTCTTTTCCTTGGGTACATGAATGTATACTGGACACCCAAATATCTTGAAGTGTCCAACCTCAGGTTTCACTCCAGTGAAAGCTTCTTCGGGAGTCATGTTCTTCAGAATCTGATGAGGACTCATGTTTTGAGCATACAATGTTGTCATGGATGCATCTGCCCACAGAATCATAGGTAGATTATGATCATGTATCATCGCTTTGGCTGCCTCAATAATGGTTTTGTTCTTCCTCTCTGCAACCCCATTCTGATGAGGATTATAAGGAACGGTGTACTCCCTTTTGATCCCTGCCTCAATATAGAAATCATTGAAATCCCTGGAGGTGTACTCTCCTCCATTATCTGATCTCAACACCTTGATCCTCCTCCCAATCAGGTTCTCAACCTGAGCTTTAAACTCTTGAAATCTCGCAAGGACTCCATCCTTGGTCTTCAAGAAGTAAATCCATGTCTTCCGAGAGTGATCATCGATGAAGAGCACATAGTACAAATATACGTTCAAGGAAGCAACAATCATGGGTCCACAAACATTTGAATGTATCAAGTCCAAGATCCCCTTGGATCTAATATCATTGCTCAAGAAGGACCCCTTGACATTCTTGCCAAGAGCACAGCCTCTGCAAACACCATCATGTTGAACATGAATCTCTGGAAGGCATGTTACCATCTTCCCTAGAGCGAGAAGGGCTCTGTAATGCAAGTGAGCAAGTCTCCTATGCCATAGCTCGCTCAAGCTGACAGTGTCATGTAACAGGGCCTGGACTGGTCAGATAGTCACAATCTATATAAACTGTTTTCTTGAACACCAATCACCCGGGCAGAATCTATATGTAAGTTCTTATGCCATGCAAGAACTTTTCCTTCAGAGAAGGTAACCTTGTAGTGTTTATCCTCTAAGGCAGAAACAGAGACAAGGTTCCTCTTCATCCCAGGTACATATAGTACCTCACTTAACTGAAGTGGTATGTCAGAGTCTAGTTGGAGTGTGGAAGTTCCAACTCTCTTCACAGTATATCTGGCATTATCACCAAGTACAACATGCAAACAAGATTCTTTTTCTACAAGATCTGTAAGATGTTCTCTATATCTAGTCATGTGCCTGGAGGCACCACTGTCAAACAACCAAATATCACTATCTATAGGAACCGTACCAGAGAGTGTTGATATAAAGAAGAATGCTTCATTTCTCTGATGTGGTTCTGGATCAACATCGATAGTGGATGCATGTTGTCTTCCTTTCTTCCTGGTAGGACAATCTCTTGCAATGTGACCATACTTGTCACATCTGAAAAACTGAATCTTTGAATTGTCTTTTCTATGTTCATGACCTGAAGCTGATGAAGTTTTCTTGTCTTTGAATGCTTTGTTGAAACTTCTTATATTTATTCTTTTGCCTTTCTTTGTATGAAAAGCAAGAGCATGATTGTCATCACGAGGGGAGTCTTGCACTCCTCTGACTATAAGAATGGTTTCTTCCTGGGTGTAGTCTGTCCATAGACGATCAAATCCAGGTAGATCTGATCTACCACTGATACTTTGAAGAAATGGTTCCCAATGTCTTGGAAGAGCATTAAGAGTAGTCAAGACAAGTTCTCTGTCTGATATAGTTTCTCCAATCGCACCCAGTTGATCTTTGATCTTTGAAATCTTCATGAAGAAGGTAACAACGGTGTTAACTTTCGTCATCTTGATATGTTGAAGCCGATTCTTCAATGTAAGAGCTCTGAGGGTGTTGGTACTCTCAAACATATTCTTTAATGCATCATACATCTCATAAGTTGTCTTCGGGTTGGAAATACGAGCTAGAAGATGATCTCTTACTGAATAGATGATTATATTCCTTACTTTGACGTCATCTTCCTTCCACTCTTCCTTCTCTTCATCGGTAGTTGTTTCTAGTAGTCTTTTGTATCACACTCAATAGGTCATCCTCTTCCAGGATAATTTGTAGTCTTGATTTCCAGGAACTGTGATTGCTTGATCCATCAAGCCTATCTTCCACCAAAGTTTTGTTCCTCATGGTTTGCAGATTCTTCCACAAACCCTTAACAACTAGGCTAGGAAACCTAACAGCTAGGCTAGGCTAGCAACCCTAGATTTCGTTGGACTTATGACTGCCAACAATAAGTCTTGAAAGTCAGAAGAACACTGGTAAGCTTGAAAAATCCTTCAATGAGCTGCAAAAACCCTAAAACCAAAATTTCTGCAGAAACCCTCGAAACCCTAGGGCCAAAAATCAAAAGTTCTATGATTTGCAATCTGAGAGTCTCTGGAGGTGTGTTGAAGGAGGCCATACACTTCTATGCAAGAATTAGCCCCAACGCTCAAGTATAAAGTGTTGAAACTGGCAAAAGGAGTGTCGTACTTTTTCCAGAAACCCTAGGGGGTTGTACTTTTCTGCAACTGGGAGGTGACAGCTTGCTAGAAAACTTGTGCAATGGTTCTTCAAGAACTCTGCTCTGATACCATGTTGAATTTTCACTATGCTTAGCTCATGCACATGTAGTTTATTTCAATTTAGCATGTACTTGAACCATAAACAATGCAGCAATACCATACACAAGTGTTGCAGTAACCAAGATCACAAGCAGAATAACCATGCACAAGAACACAAGAGTTTATCCTAGGAAAACCCTTCTCAATCAAGGGAAAAACCCAGCAATCCTTTGCTATAGAGTCAAGAGAAGATCCCCCACACCATGAAACCTTGATGCACACAAGAGGGTGCTTATATGACCTTGAAACTTGCACGTAAGAGAAGTGCGCACTTCAGTCGTACAACTTGTCTTTAGAGAATGTTACAAGTGTGAGAGTGAGTAGATCCACAATGGGGATCTACTCCTCTTTATACAAGACCTAGCACATCAAAAGGATGTGTCAATTGGCACAATAGGGCCGACCTCTTCAACTGAATAATATAATTAATCATTACACAATATTAATTATCTTTCACATGGTGGGGCTGACTTGTACCCTTCACAATACAAATTAGGGTTACAACAAATCTTACTCTCAAACAATATAGCAAGGGATCTACACATCCTCTAGTGCTCATCCACTAGGGACACGTCCACGTGTGCTCACCCACAGGGATGTCACTCTCAATAAATTAACTCAACTGAGTCCACGGGAGTACCATCTGGAGAACCATCTCAAGCCAATTCAACTAAGTCCATAGGAGTACAAGACAGGAGACCATCTCAACTCATCTAAACTCAGTTCAGAGGAGTAGACAAGAGACCACACGTCATCACAACTCAATCCAGAGTCTGACGCACACCCATCACATGGGCACACCCAACACATGGGCTCTCTCACAGATCGTCTCAACTCATTCCAAAGGAGAACGACCTGGAGAATGTCACACGATGCCGCAATCATCAACACTAGTGTGGGAGGTAAAGCCACTTCCAGCTTGGGAGACAGACATACTTCCAAGCGATGGTGGATGGAATACCTCCCTCGCTAAGAGGGAGTGTTGATGTTTTTGTAGCATTGGGAGGTATTCCCACATTGGCCTTGGTGTCGGGTATGTGGGAATCTTTGTTGGCACTCACATTGCATTTTTCATTTTGTGAAAACCCCTTGTATATTCAGTTGGGGCTTCACAACCACATGCTGGCGCTTCAGACCCACATGGAGAAATAAACAATTCTAATTTAATGTTGAGTTTAATGAAAAGCTCCTTAAAGTAAGTTAAGGGCTTCTAAACTCACTTTAGACTCTTATAAAAGGAGAGGCAATGTGAGGAGACACTTGACATCTCATTGTGACATTATGGAGTTGGCATAAGTGAGTGAACACTTGTGCTAAGGAGATTGGGAGGCAAAATTTCAGCTAAGGAAATTCTTCACTTTGGCAAATCTAGCATAGGGTTTCTGGACATTCTCTTTTCTTATTTTTTGTTGAGGAAAGACAGTCACACGTGTGGTACGTGTTGATGTTTTGGTAGCTGTGGGAGGTATTAACCTCCATGGATAAAACCCTAGTGGAAAAAATCGGCAACGGCAAAAACTCGGCAACGGCTTGAAAACATCGCCTCGGAAAAAATCGGTGAAAAAATCGGAAAAAATCGGAAAAACTCGGCAAACATTAAAAAATACATAATTTATTCTTTTTTTTTCAAAATTTTAAACATTTTTCAATATATAAAGCAACAACAACATCATATAAACAGATAGGCACATAAATATGAAGAAAGCACTGATATATATTATATAGTGGATGCCAAACAAAAACCGATACATCAAAGTCATTACTGAAAGTCTGAAATCGATACAAAATGACATCAATGATCACTTATATAAATGTGTATGTCCCAAAACTACCCTACCTTTGCACACCTCAAAAATGTTTGATGGCCTCCACAAACTTCTTCCCTTGCTGCTCCACACACACAAAAAAAAGAATGACAAAAAAAAAACCGAATCGAGCTCTTTATCCCACTTTTTTCCAATTTTTGCCGATTTTTACCAATATTTGCCGCTTTTTTCCCGATTTTTTCAAAAAAATCGCGATTTTTTTTTTTGAAAAAATCGGCAAGCGCAAAAAATCGCGCTTTTTCCGATTTTTGCCGATTAATCGGCAATTTCTTCTACTAGGGATAAAACTTTGACTAGAATAGAATATCCCAGAAGCAAGAGAAAACCTAAACAAATGTGTGAAAACCATGGAAGACAAGTCGGCTCAGCAAAATACGTAATATTGAAGTATTATATGCAGAAAAGGACAGGTCGGCACTGCTTGAAGAGACACTTGTTCACCTGGCCAGATTAGTATAAATAGAAGGCACTTGAGCTCATTTGGCAACACACTCACACTCAAGAAAGCGGTGCGCAAGTCTAGAGGAAGAGTGCAGCTGCAACAACTGCAGCTGGGTACTGATCTTGGTTTGTGGTTTGGGACTTTCTGCTTGGTGCACTACCTTTGGAGAAAGGTGCGCTCTCTCTCTATCAGTTATCTGTTGGGTCTAGTGCTACTTCCCGGAATCATTCTTTCTGTAAAAGGTTAAGGTGCTCGTGGGTGGGTTTGTGCCTATGGTTGGGTGACAATGTTGTGACATTGTCTATAGTTAAATGAGCACAATATTCTAACAGCACGGACAGTCTATATGGCTGACGTCAGCAGGCCGTACAGCAGGTGACGTCAGCAGCCAGCAAGGTGATATCAGCAGCCAACAAGGTGATGTCAGCAAGGTACAGAAGAAGGTTTGCAAGTTGGGAAATTTTCTGGGATTTTTGCTAAAAGTTGTAATTTGCCAAGAGGACTGTTTTTGTCCTCAGAAATTCTCAATCAAAAAATCTACTAAACAAAAATTCGTTGTCTCGTGTATGGATGATTTCTCTTTGATCTTTATGATTTGGCTGTAATTTTTTGTCATAATTTCAGTGTAAAATTATTCAATGATAAAAGCCCTAGTTTACTCTTTGAGGTCACTTGCAAGTAATTTTCAAATCTGAAATTGAATGCATTGAATTGTCGTTGAAAATTTGAAATTTGTGGGATCAAGAGCACCAACAATGGTATACCTAACATGTTCTTAATTAGTCTCAAAAACCCTCTGATTCGAATAAATTTGTTTTAGAGGGTCTTTGTTGCATTATCCCTGGTGCCTGTCTTTTTAAAATGCAATTGCATGGGTTCAAACCATTTTGAAGGGACGAGAGATGGAGGAATGGCAAACCCTTTTACATTTAAGTGACCAAGGATCTTTACAATATGGTGAGATTTTGATTAGTACATGGATGTTCAATATTGTGGCATCCCCTCCCACACACTCTCAACCATGTGACGAGGAGCCACTAACAAGACATTAAAATGCAATGCCATTAAAGACCATTTCGTTGTACCACAACAAAGATGGCCTTCTATGGAGGTCCAAAACGATTTAAACGCATTCATAGGGTGCAATAATAAAAATAAAGCAAAATTTAACAAGCATGGATTAACAGATTTCATGGCAACCAAACGCTCATGTTCAGAATTAAACATAATCACACACACAACATGCAAAATACATATACTTCCATAGCGGTAAATAACATTCAATTGTAAATTCATAGACACAGAAAAAAAACTTTTATTTTAACCAAGAATGGTCCAACAACCTAGTTGTGTATGAGCAATTTTTCACCCAGCCATAGGCATCCAATGCAGATGCCACACCCAAGCAGAGTTATGCTATGTTACTAGAAATAGAATGGGGGCCCTCGTTCCCAGGAAAAAATGCTCTAGAAACAACAACAAACAAGAAACACCGCTTTTTACAATTGTTCTTAGTTTTGAGCATTAGAAACCATTTCTTGAGAAACATGGATCGTTTTGTGCATTGATCATCCCGTTTGGTTGAGTTTTTTTGTGTGTTGATCGTTGTTTGGATGAGATTTTGATGAAATTGAGCCAATTGAGGTTTCGAATCTTCAATGGATGAGTTACCAATTGCTTTTTTCATATGGTGGGAGAGTTCTCGAGGATTCAATCCTACATTGCAGCCTTTGAGTATCCATTAAGTTGCCTAGGGTTCCTGCAACCAGCAACAATGCCTAGAAAGCGGTAGTATCACAACACTCTAAGCTTCTTAAACAATGCTCAAGTGCCTCACAACAATCAGATACCACATATTGGGACAAATCTGCTGATAGAGTTATGCACAGATGTTGCTCAAGTGCCTCACACTTGGAATAAATCTCCCCACATATTGGATAGGCATAAATTATAGTTCTTAGAGAGGCATCCCTTGACATTGCCTCAAAGGATCTACTATAACATGGCATTTATAACATCCTAAGAATTTCCTCAGATGGATCCCTCTGAAAGACCCTGCACCTCATGAATTGTGAATTGTGATTTTGGTGAAGTCACGGACTTAGTGCCCAAACCCATCGAAAACCACCACAATCTCCTAAGATGACATTCAAGAATTCTCCAAGGAGGTTTTTGGTTTATGCATAAAACATGTGTTCCCATGAACAATATCCTTAAGACTATAGAAAGACCCCAAGCATCCTATATTATGATAGCACTTCTTGTGTGACTATTTTGCTTCTTTTCTGGGGTCATGGACCTCATTAGTATCCAAGTTACGTGTAAGAAACTTCTTGATTGAGGACCATGATGACACCTTGTTATTTGATGCCCTTTTCTTGGTGGCAGTAATGGCAATTGTAAACAAACAACCTAGAATCTACAAGATAAGGACTCCCAAGGCTAAGAAACCTTTAAGGAATATTTTTGCCTATACCATTGGAGTTACACTCAATGAATCACTAGATATTACTATGAGGACTCATATTCTAATTCATCTAAAGAAAAACTGCATGACTTCCGGTTCATCAAAAGAGAACTTTGATTAATCCTTCAAGGGGACTTGATGATAAAAACATCTTGACAATCCAAGTAAACCTAAAAAGCTCATTGTCGTGTAGCTCTATATATAATAGCCCAACTACAGGACATCTAACATCTAATAGGCCTCGAAAATCCTATTCACCCATCGAATTTGACAACCAAAATTCTAAGTAATCATACTAAACTTTCATTAACTTTTAGTTAAGGCTTAGATTATGGAATGAATGTCCATTTTTTATATGGCAAATATATAGTTGATAGATAAAGTTGAAAATCTAATATATGATTATACAAGATGATCATCATCAAGAAGTTCAATGTTTGTTGTTTTTTGTCTCTCCTTGTTACTTTTATGTGAAACCTCCAAACTCAGTTTCTCGCTCCATTTTCGTTTCTCATTCCATTTCCTACTTCTCATTTCCAGTAACATTGTGGTTAAGAGGCCACTACGGCAAACGAATCAAGCTACAATCTTACAGCTCACTCAACTAAACCCAATTGCTCTAATGGCTTATAGCCAATATGCTCACTACAGAGCACTCAAGCACCTCATCCAACCATCAAACATCCATGGCAATCACTTCCACTACCTACACAAAACAATGAAGATCTTCCCTTTCTCTGTTCAACAGTCCCTTAAGGATATTTTACCTTCCAATGCTCTTCAGTGTAGAAAAAAAGAGTACAAATTGCTAAATGCTTGTTGGAAATAACCTGGAAGAATAAAACTTGCGCTCAAGCAACCAATGAGCAACAATAACTAGTGGGTGACGACTTCCTAACTTGCCTAGCCTCTATGTTGATCTACAAGCCTCCCTATCTCTTCCCTAAGCTCTGCAATTCCTTTTCAAAATGTTGAACTATGTCATTTTTAGGTTTGGTTCCTAGCTAACAATGGAGAACACGGCATGAGAAGTGGAGAACATGAATATAACAATGTGATGATGGGATGAGTTCCAACGAGGTAGGAAAATGAAGTACTTTTACATTTCCCCATAATGATTGTAATGTGCCCATGCTCCCATAACTATGTGAGATAGACATCCTCACCAACCTCTACATGCATTCATGATTGGCTTTCTAAGTCAAAAGAGGTGTATGTTAATGTTTAAGCCATTATTATAGTTCTTTGCATTTCATGAGATAACAATAGCATAATCCAAGATCACTGAGAAATACACAATCACAAGAGACACAGCATTTATCCTGGGAAACCCTCTAGGGGAAGAAAACCCGGCAAAACTTCCTTAATATAGATAGCCAATACAATGCCAAGAGATCTCTTAAACTAATACAGAAAGTCCTCTCCCAGATATGCGCCACTCTCTCTCCTTCTCCAACAGCAGATCCAAAACTTGTCTCTCAATGAGCAAGTGTGTTGTGTGTCTAAGTGAGGCGCTAGCCTCCTTATTTATATTAGACTGGCACATGTGAAGTGTCTCTTCACTGGCAGGGCCGACTTCTCCAGCTGGGTGGTTATAACCACCTTTATTATATTATGGGGCCTCTTAAATATCTGTTGGGGCCGACTTCTTATTCTGCCTATTATAATTATCATTTGACCAATCTGCAAAAGGGGATTTGGTCCTATTACAATAGCCGACATGATCAATCCACAATGGGGATTGATCCAATGAATAATATATCAAATAATAATAAGAATACTCTTTGTCGTTACATTATTTCAACACTCCCCCTTAACAAGAAGGGTATTCTTCAGCAGCATCATGCAAGAGAGAGAGGACAACATCACCAACAACATCAAGTGGGTGAGAGGACAGCATCATCAATATCATCTTGGAACACTGACTGGCATATCTATAAATCATCGAAAGTTTCCTTCATCGGCAGCATCGTCATTCTCAAAGGAATGCCATCATCATCTACATCAATATGTATTAGTATAAAAATTGATACATCATCAACATCACAGCACAAGGTTGGCTCATCATAATACAAGACTGGCTTTACGTCACAACTGTCAAGCTGGAAGCTTAGTACTTGTCTCATCTCAATGTCTTGCTTTACGTCACAGCACTCAGGCTGGAAGCAAGATACTAGACTAGCTTTACGTCACAGCTATCAAGTTAGAAACACAGTACTAGTCTCATCTCATCGTCTTGCTTTACATCACAGCACTCAAGCTGGAAGCAAGATACTCGTCCTGCTTTACGTCACAACCATCAGGTCGGAAGCAGGATACTAGACTAGCTTTACGTCACAACTATCCAGCTGGAAGCTCAATGCTAGTCTCATCATATCATCTTGCTTTACGTCACAACCATCA
>ML838247.1:7538-44587 GCA_009831015.1 Picea engelmannii | reverse complement strand
ATATATATATATATATATATATATATATATATATATATATATATATATAATTTCTCTTTCTCTTTGTTGTTTTGTGCTTCTTAACAGGTTCAACATCCCATAAATCCAAGGATGGAGCAAGGACGACACTAGCGAGGATCAAACGATGTTTAAACGACATGTCATTTGTCCCTCATTGAAATAGTTTACATTACAATGAAATCTAAGGAGACGCTTGTATTCTTCTATGTTTTTTTCTAATTTCTTGTTTAAGTTAGGGAGATTAGTTTGTGTCAGCACTTACCAATTTGTCCGATAACACTGGTTTTCGAGTCGTCTCCTAGGAAAAAATTACCTCCACCATACCTTTCATATTCACAAAACCACTCCATGTGGGGAGTCATATGAAAGGATGCACCTGATTCAACAAACCATGCCTCATGATTTTCATGTGTTCTTGAAGAATCCAACTACACATCCCCTCCTTCTTCCTTGGAGGTATTTTCTTCTTTAGAAGGAGCTTCTTCAGGTCCCTTGTTTTTCTCAATTTTGGATCTACACTGCTTCTTGTAGTGCCCTTGTTTTCCACATCTCCATCATACATTTGCAAACTTCTCGGGAGACTTAGATATTCCCTTCAACTTAGATCTCCCACTTGAGGACTTAGATCTATTTATTTTCTAGGAGCATCCTCTTGCAAATAATGCATCTCTTCTCTGTCCTTCCATGTTCTTTCATCTCATCTCCTCTGACAAAAAGGATGAGACCACTTCATCAAAATTCAAGGCAATTGTATTACTACCTATGGACACAACCAGACTATCCCACAAGTCTGGTAAAGAGCACAGTAAACTGATACACTTATCTTCATATGAAATTTTAATATCAACAAATACTAACTGTCTTACCACAGTATTGAAGGCATTCAAATGCTACCACCAAGTCTCCATCTCTCATCCTTAGGTTATACAACTTCTTTCTCAGGAAAATTTTATTTACTAGGCACTTAGATTGATACAACTTCCCCAACTTATCTCATAAATCTTTAGCTGTAGATTCCTCTGACACATTCAGTAATTTTGAATTTGAGAGACACAGTCGAATTTTTCTCTTCGTCTTCTTATACAAATTTTTATAGTCATCTGTTGAAGTTCCTGTAGGTGCACTACCTAGATCCACCATGATCCACTAATCTTTGTCCACCAACAGATTTTCCATCTTGAGCTTCCACAACTCAAAACTTTTCCCATTAAACTTCTCGATCTCCATTTTCAAACTGCTTGCCATTTATTTTCACCTGAAAAATCAATACTACATATCTTCCACTGTAATAAGGCTTATCACAGTCCCAAGCCAAACCCTTGACCATAAAGGCATCCCCTTAAATCCAACAAATCTTTGATACCAAATGTAGATTTTAACCTTGTATAATATTTTATTGCAAATAGATTTTCAATAAAAGAACATAAAATATACAATGGAAAATACACATACCACACAGATATTGTTTCCCCTGGAAACCCAAACCAGGAAAACCAACATATTCTATATTCATTCATAGTGATACATTGCTTACAATACAGTATACATATAGGATTCAACGACATCCAAAACCCTAACCCAATGACCTAGATTAGTCAACAAAACTAATTCCTTAACTGGAAATGGAAAACCATTGAAAAAAACCACGTGTCGAAAAACCGCCCAACAATGGACATGAAAATCGAGGTGACACAAAAAACGAGGCAAAAATGTGACACATTTCCCGAGGAAATTTTTTCCCCTCAAACCCCCCTACATGCCCGATGCAATGTAGCAGTCTATGGAGCTAGTTGTGCAAAGAATACAACACATACCCAACATTTTATGGGGTCTTCCAAACTTCCCTTAGGAGGGTTTTGATCTCCTCCATCATCAAAATTGTGTACTGAATATTTCCTTTGTTCATGAACTGTTGACGAAGATTTTTGTTTTGGTAGACCACTTTTCTGATAACTTTTAGGAGACCTAATACTCCTCTCATTCACAAATTTTCCCCATTGGCTATGTTGATCAATGATGCTAATAACAGTCTCAATATCCTCTTGTTTCTTTTCAATAGAAACTGCTTGAGGGTTCTAACTATCACCTTCTTCTTCTCCGAATAAGAATGTATTAGAAAATGAGACACTATAGCCCACATACATCATGTGTTTCATAAACATCCAGTTAGGGTCAATCCCTTTGACTTCGTCTGCTAACTTGAAATTATACTGTTCAAATTGAACATAAAATTCATCAACATTTGTGGTATTCTTCAACATTATCTATCCAATCTTCCATGGCAGAGGAATAAACTAGTTTTTCCTCTTTTCATGAAAGAAACGATCTCAGAACCTGTACTACCTGCATACTTGCATGAAAAATATATTATCTGACACATAATACAATAGATATGAAGGTCTTTCCTGAGATCAATAAATTCTAATAATACTAAAGTGCTTGATCGCTTCAAATCTTCATTTTTTATCCAAAAATGTCGCTGCTTCCAAACACAATCTTTATGTGTTTGGCCCAAAAACAAGGTTTTTGAAGGAAGAAACAAATTCATTGTGTACTTCATAAAAATGGTACATAGCCTTCTATTTCCATCAGGTAGGGTACCACATCTGGACAGGGTAAATTTTACAATTGATTTGTTTGGATAGATGCAATGCTTTAAAAACATGATAGTAAGTAATGGTGAAGATTAGGTATGAAGACATGTAGAATTCCTTATTCTTCCTAAAACTTTATAACTGAAAAGATAGTTCTCTAGAAATAATCTTTTCCCAATCGGGAATTTCTTTCTCATGAATCACAAAATGCAAGATATACAAAGCCAGTCAAGGAATAATAGCTGTATATTTTTGTCCGGCTACTTTGGAGAATATCCATGCCATTTCTTGGTAGGTATTTTTAAATGAACTAACCTAGATACTTGAAAGGTCTTCCAAAATAATTACTAGTTCTTGAAGATAATCTTGTAGAAGGTCCAATCACCATTTTTGGCCTTCAGAAAATCCTTGGCTTCATCCCCTTTAAAAATCATTGTTGGCTCCAAAAGTCTGAGCATTCTCTTAAAGATCAAAGGTGCTAATGAAATAGGGGACTCTCCTTGTAGCTAAATTATTCTCTGATTTTTATTGAAATTGTCAATGCACAACAAAAATAATTCTTTGAAATCACATACCTCTGGAGCACGACCCGCAAGAGCAATCCTTGACGTCCAAATCTGATTTGAATTCTTCTTTGGAGGATATAATGAGGAGTAATACTTGTACGCTCTTGACTACTGGAACTTTTGATCTTTTCGTCCAAATGAGTTTATGGTACTCCACATAAATGTTCTCTTCTTTTGGTTGTCATGCTTTATAAAGTTGGCATATAAATGTACAATCCATTTTAGAATGTTATTACCGAAATAAACCTTTTTACCATAATATACCTGAAACTCTTCTTTCAAAGGATGATTAATACAAATAAAATTTGAATTGATGAACAATTGTCTTGAGATGATAACCATTAATAATGGCATTTTAATATTTTTACCATTTGTTATTTTTTGTAATATTTGCATTAAATGTACTTTGGGGAGAGTGACAAAATAGGACCTGGATTACAGTGGGGTGGAAGAGGATCAAATGTATGCGAAGAAATAATGGAATGAGCATGAACCCACATACCCACAATGATATTTCAAAAAATGACTAAGTATCAAGAATGGATCAATTGAACAGAGAGGATCGGGGGTATGTATGGAGGAAGCATGAAATTACCACAACACGCAGTGAAGTTTACAAATTTGACTAAGTGTCAAGACATTGTGGAGTTAATGAAGTATGGTGAGTTGAGAATATGAAGTGATAAATGAGAGAGAAGTGTCATGGCGCGATGGGTTCGTGGGTGTGAAAGGTATGGTGGAGAGGAAGCATCCCGTGGAGCGCTATAGATTTTGACATTAAAATAAGTATGAAGAATCGGTTAGACGAAGGGGTCATAGATGTAAACAATATGATTGGGAAAGAGCCTCAACCCGCAGTGAGAGATATTTTTATAAAAGTGCTAATGGAAAACAAGGGTTTGCAAATAGAGAAGTTGTGAGGAAATATTCGAAGTCTATGTACACATAGAGAACTTATATTTTCCATTTTTTTAATACATGCATTTGAATATGAAACCTACCAAAATTTGAAAAGGTTATGGATTTATGCAAGTGTGATGCCAAAAATATATTTAAAACTATGGTATTCATGATATTCTCATAGGCATTATCCCATTACCTTGATTTACGTTTTGAGAAATATGTATCTATGAACCAACATTTGATGAAAAAAGTCCTTTTGGCCATTTTTTGTAATAAAAAATAATCTTCCTCCTTGGATATCAATAAAGAGGGAGTACATAATATTGGCATTAATTATTCTGGGTATTTATTTTTTGGAATGTTAACAACGTATCAATTCATTTTTTATTTTATTTTTGTTACATTTTTTGCATGCACAAGGACTTATTATTTATGTTTTCAAGTAACTAGGTAAACACCAAGTTAGATTTATGGACATATATCTTGAGCCTCTTATTGATGAAATTTTAGATTTATATGCCAACATCAATATGTAATATGTTTCCAAACGAATAGGTAAAAAACAATTTCAATTCCACATAATACTTACATGTACAATTCATGACACATTGGGGCTTACACATTTTTGTGGTATGTAAATTTGCAATGTAACTCTATATATCCTTTATTACTCAAGTTTTTTTTTTTTGTCATTCTTTTAACATTAATCTATATTTTGTATGGATTCAAACAAAATGTAAATTTGCATGTCTAGTATGTGGTCCCAGAACAATATCTAGATGTTCAAGAAGTTTAGGAAAGGAGGTGTATAATGAGATCAGGTGTTTCCTCCCTAAGAACCATAAGTATCAAACTACATAATCAATTGGGTTTGGCCTAGGTGGTTGGGAGGAATGATTGTTATCCTCCCCACCTAGGTTCAATTCCTACAAGTGACATATTAAGCTCAAAATGAGTATATTGTTGTAATGGATTCAAGCCTTGTTGTTGACTGGCCTTGTTCCCTAAAGATTCTATGGCTTACCTTCAGTACCATCCTCAAAATGAGGGAAATTACTTGGGGGTTTTCCCCATGATTTGTAACTTGGAAAAAGGTATCAAACTATAGAAAAAATATATTCAATGGGAAAGAAGAGGGCAGAAAAAAACCATGAAGAATGATGCCTCAACTATGCAAAAAGGAATTTGAGAAGAACCATGGTAAGAAACTAGTTTCAATTACATCCATATTTGTTACTTGTATTAGTTTTTTTAATTTTTATATATTTATTATGATAACGAATCTATCTCCATTTATTTTTATTAAAGGTCATGAGGGTGGATTTACATGAGATTTTAAACTATACTTCATTTAATTCAATTGGTTTCCCTACTATGAGCACCTACAAGTAGCTCATTTGTTTGACACAATGCATATTGTAAATAATGTCACAAAATTCTTATGGAAAATTATAGATGGGAGGAACAACAAGGACACAATTTATATAGTTATTAGTGACATTGATGAAGCTAATGTAATGCAACATTTGACTAATTTCTATAGTGATGGACAATTGACCAATCTTCCATGGTTATTAACAAAGCAAGTGAGTGATTCTATAAAAGCGGTTATATGGAAGATTAATTTCCTATTGGTTTCACTTAGAACATAAATAATATATTAGAAAAAGGTGATTTGGTGGGGCAAAAACTCATGATTGTCACACCTTTATTAAGGTTTGAAATTTTATAATACTTATCATCTTATGATATATACATTATTTATTATCAATAGTTGCATGTTTCTAATCAAAATTAGATGGCAATTATTCTTTCCTTGTTACATTATTTTCTACCTCTTGCTCTCCCAAACAATGTTGACAACATAAAGCAAGTTATATACGATCTTGGCAAGTACATGAGGTAAGTAAACATTTATAATTGAAATGATACTTGTAGGACTTGTTTACATTGGATTTACTTGAATTGTATATGTAACACACCCAACACCCTAAGTACCTTTTTAAGGGATGGGTATTAATTTTTTCCTTTCCCTCAACGATCTCAAACCCTCTTCCCAAGGTCTCCATCATCTTTTGCTTGTCAAAATATTTGTAACGACTATTACCATGATCAAATCCGAGCTATGGATTGAAATTTATGGCCTTCTAAAGTTTCTTCAGTTTCAACGTGGCATCCACGTGGCTCTTTCCACTCATCCTATGATATGAAATTGACATGGCATCCACCATCTAGCCCATCGATCCTTTCTCTATTTGACCCTTGTCCCATCCTATAAAACAATGACTCTAATAGGTTCATGCCTCTCTTGTCGTGGTTTTTTCCTTGTGGAATCACCTTCCACTCCGATGGTACACTCCGCATAGTCATACTTCAATAGATATGACATCGAAGAATATTCCATTTTGATACTATTCATTCAACGTTAAGAAGGCTCAAGTAGTTTTGCAGCTTCGAACCTGGGGTATTGAGGAATATTCCTTCCTCTACCTCCAACGCATTTTGTCGATGGACGATGTAGATGTTCTTATGATTTTCTCGATCAATGAGTGAGATTTATTTGGTGGTATAAGGTTCTCCTGACCAACTAGACCACTCTCAACTTCTCAACCAATTTATGATTAACATCTGTAGTTCCAAGGACACTCTAGCTGCGTCGTCGAAATGCTACGTCATTCATGACGTCAACCCTTATTTTCTTAGCTTAGGTTCTCCACTAAAGGTCGTTGGTCCATATCATTAGCGAAATCCCTTAACCTTGGAAGATCAACGACCTACGTTGACTCTCAAGGATTTTTCGTTGGAGTTAATCCTTTTCCTACATTGTGATCACTCGAAATAGCCTTCCCTGAAGGACGATCGAGATCTCCTCCCATAGCTCTTTCTATTCGAGTGGATCAACAGTCACAACTCTAGCTCATAGTTCCTTTGGTATTGGTATTAGGCCACTCCTAGGGAGACACTTGTCAACCCAAAACATGTTGGCAATATGCATGGCACATATCTCATGTCACCGCTATTTATTTATTATTCCACAAGACCACTACACGTGGAATCACCACTACTCGAGACATGGAACTTCACATGTACTCGACATGATATGCATGTCCCCATGAATGTAGTTGAAATGTCTCTCCAGGTGTTGACACCTATCCTCTGGGCATTGGTGGAGTGATGTCATCTGCGTCAGCATGAAATCATTTTCCTCTTGGCTTCGTCTCAAAGGACCACTAAAATATATGATCAGGATTACGTCTAATTGGGTCCGATGGACGATCAAGATTTCTCCTCAGGATCTTTCCTTCATAGTATTTTCCTCCTAGTGGATCAAATCACTCTGAATGTACCACTATGATGGATAGTCATGATCACTCCCAATTATTCCCTGATAGATTGACAACTCTGGTAAATTCAGAGTCTCATCCTAGTGGCACTGTGGAATACTCTGATGGATCTTCCACGATCAATGATTGATATATTTCAACCTTTAGATATGAAGACTATGGTTAAGAAAAATGTCTCTCCCAAAGGGCCCACTCTTGACCTACCAACCAATTACCTATTTCCATTCACAGACTGACACCTGTCAACCTCTACACATGTCAGTGCTCTAGGTTAGCATGACACGTCATACTAACATCCCCTCTCATTATAATATTACTTAAGTGAGACCACAAAGATATACGACATAGGTTTATCCTGGATACTCCCCAATTAATGATCCATATATTCCCTTGGAGTCTCCTCCTTCGAAGTACAACTCCTCCAGATCCAAAAATTACTTCGAACGATATCTTGCAATGGACGACTAGGATCCATTCTCACTCTGGTTCTGATCGATGATCCATATATTCCTTCGGGGTCCTCTAGCACCCTCACATTCGGTCGTTCTAAAACTATGCCCTCCAATGAAGGGTCAAGATTTATTCATAGTGCTAGTTTAATGATTGTGATTCATCTTACCTCAAAACACCGAGTTTCCACAAGACAACAATCCAAAACTCGGGACTTAAACATTTTTCAAGGGTTCTTCCAAAGTTTTCCTTTGGTTAACAACCCAAATTTGTCTTCACAACTCAGGGAATATTCCAGATCCCTCGTTCAATTTTATACCATACCTTATCGGTCTCCTACCTCGTTTCATTCCATTCAGGGTGTTAGCACTATGTAAATTGCTTGGCTGAAGAAGAAAATCACAAAGGTAACCACAAAACCACTTTAGAAATGAAACTATCCCTTTCAGTTTAGAAAGGGATCTCTCTTGTCACTTGGTCTCTGAAAGATAGGTTTTCTTTTAAGGATCAATGGCTATATCTTTGCTTAAAGGAAGAAATTTATGAATTTTGATTGCAAGAAGGAAAGGGATTATGTTGGGAAATGGAGTCAAATTTGAAGCAAATGGAACTATTAGTGACTGGTAGGTAGTACTATCAAGGAAACATAGGCTAGATAGGTGATAATATTTTATTTTAAAAAAAATGTTGCTATATGATGGAAGAAGGGAAAAAAAAATAACAACATCCAGAGCACCAACTAAGATGAATTCTGATTGAGTTAAGAAGAGATGACAGTACTTAAATCGTTTGAATATAAAGCATCAATATCATATGAATTTCAAACCATTAGTTTTCCAATCTAAGCATATAAGAATTGTAGATGAAAAGAGTAAGAAACAAGAAGTACATACATGAAAGAGAACACACACTTCAGATCACCACCACAAGAATCTTTGGTATGAATAGTACTAGACTTCTGCACTAATATTTCATTTAACTTAAAAAAATGTACACAATGTTCAAGACAAAAATCCTTTGTGCTTTTGCCAACCCTTTTTACATTCAAAATGATTGATCCAGATTTAGGAGCAGAACAAACTGATTAACATAATGAATACAATAAACACAGAGATATGAAGAATATCACAAATATCCAGTGAACAATATCTTCTATTAAATAATGAAATAGGCTGAAACTGTAAAACTGCAGAACTGAAAACTTGCTTGAATGGTGGTAGCTATCTCTGAAAAGATATGTGGCTGCTACACGTATCTGTCTAAGCAGAATGGATTACAATGAGGCTCCAGAGGCCTTTTTGATATTACTCATGAATTCCAAAACCCTAGATATCCAAAAACCTAACCCTAGAAGGTGAAATGCCAAAAGTGATGTGGGCCTTATGGGTAAGTTGGTGTAATTTGGTACCTCAACTTCCTAGGGTTGTAACATTTGCATACGACCTCTATTTTAGGTGCGTGATAGCCCGTTGGAAAGGTATTTCAGAGAGATACACATTATGCCATCAAGCTCTAACTCTATGTATAGTTTGACTATGGCGATCCAAAAAAACAACGTTTAGGGCCCCAAAACAGCCTCAGAAGTACAACAAGATGTGATGACATGAAAACATATAGAATAAGCCAGTTGTATTAGGTGAGAGGCCACCCGTATCCACCTGGAGGATGTGTGGAGCTTCAGATAGCTCCAGAAGTGTAGAACCCACAATTACAAAGTAGTACATAAGAACGTGTTGAACAAAAAAAGGACACGAGGAGCTAGTTGGAATAGGTGGGTGGCCACCAATATCCACCTGGATCAATCCTCCCCCCTTAGGAAGTAATGGTCTCCATTACATTGAGTTCCCCCATCAGGTGAGAAAAATTATGTTGGATTTGGCCCTGGGTGAGCCACTTGCCTTGGTGTAGGAGTTTCCCTACTTTGACAACCTGATATAGCTGGATCCGTTGCTAGCGAGTGCCCTTGACCTGTGTGTCCACTATATGATCAGTGGATTCTTGTTCCATGTAGTCAGGGTTGAGCTCTATTAGTGTCAGTTGTTCTGCAATCTCAGAGGTGTCCAATAATGGTGGAAAATATGGCCAAAGGAGGTCCACATTGAATACTAGATGCAGACAAGGGAAGGGTGGAGTGTTGAGCTCAAAATCATTGCTACCCACAACCTTTGTGATAGTGTAAGGACCATAATGAAGTGGGTGAAGATTCCAATGGGACCCAGTGAGACACTCATTCTGCAGATGTAACCAAACTTTTTTGCCAACCTAAAACTGGTGTGGTACGCTGTGTTGATCATGGCGCTGCTTGTACTTAGCATTGGATTTATGCAAAATATCTTGGACCTGTTGGTGAATGTGTTGAATCCACTCAATGAATCTGGTGGATTTTTCAATCGTGGAATGATCAGGGGAAGAGTCTATCTATGTGGTGGCAAGAGGAAATTCAACATCAATGGGTCCCAAGGTTGGAATCCTAGACCCACCTGAAATGGGATATGATCGGTGGAACTATGGAGAGCCCTGTTGTAACTGTGTTGGACATATGGGAGACTCTCGTCTCATGTACGTGGATGCTTATAATTGCACATGCGCAGGATGTGCACATTCATCCGATTGAAAACCTTTGTTTGGCCATCCGTTTGAGGGTGGAAAGCAGTGGATTTTGTGAGCTTGGTGTCCAACAGAGACTAGAGACTCGACCAAAAGGTGCTGAGGAACCTGTTGTATTGGTTGACGATGATGGTATGTGGTATCCCAAAGTGGAAACACACTCGCTCGAAGAAGATATTGGTAGTATATGCCACTGTGACATTCTTCTTACAGGCTGTGAGGATGGCCATCATTGAAAATTGATCAACGGTCACAAACACGCAGTCATTTCCTTTCTTGGTGGATGACAAGCTAGGCATGTAATCCATCGATATGGATTCCCAAGGCTTCTTGGGAATAGGAAGAGGGGTGTATAATAATTGATTCTTCATCGTTGGCTTGGAAATGGAACATGCAATGCAATATCTAATATACTTGCTCACGTCCTATCAAAGTTTTGGTCAATAAAAATGTTTCTGAAGAACGACCACAATTTTCTCTAAGAAAACATGTCTTGCCACCCGACTGTAGTGGGCTTCCCAAATATGCTTTGCAGTCTTTCTTGTAGGAACATAGATATGGCCCAGGTGGCATAAGAGTCTGTCTTGAATGTGAAAATCAGTGACAGTTGTGCCTGTACCCAAGAGTTGGTAGGTGGTGGTGAAGTCTGGATATTGCTGATAAAGTTGGGGCCACGCAGATGCTTCATGTCCACAGGAATGGATCACAATGGTGAGGGAAACCAGAGGAGGCCAAATGAGGCAGTCAGAAACATGATTAAAGATACATGTCTTATACTTGATGTTGATATGGAACTGTTGCAGGTAGGTGGACCACTTCTGATGGCGGTCATTCTGCAATTTCCCTTGTGTATGTATGAACTGCAGAGGCTTGTGATCAGTGTGTATGATTGTCTCTTTCCACCGAATGTAATGTTTCCGTTGACGACATGCTTGTACAATGGAATACATTTCCTTGTCATAGGTGGGGTATTTCTAGATAGTATCAGAGAGTGTCTCACTATGGTATGCCACCGGATGCCCGTGCTAAGTGAGAATTGCACCCACAACATAGTCAGATGCATCAGTCTCAATATTGAATGGTTGTCGCAGATCATAGAAGGAGAGTACTGGAGTTGAGAACAAGTGATGCTTCAGATAATCTAATGTTCATTGCTTGTCCTTCCCCCACACGAACTTGGCCCTACCACCACCCTTGGTCACCTAGCTGAGGGCCCATGCAATATGGGTGAATCCCAACACGAATCATTTGTATAAGTTGGCTAGTCCCAAAAAGCTCAGAAGCTCGGTCAGTGTGGTCAGGGCTAGCCAGTCATAGATGAATTGGATCTTAGCTGGATCAACATGTACCCCATTCTCATCAACAATGTATCCCAAGTATTGGACCATGTTCATGCCAAAAGAGCATTTTTCCAAGTTGGCATAAAGCTTGTGCTGCTGCAGAGTGCTCAAAACCTACTGAATATGCCGCATGTGCTCCTCCCACGTTCTATTGAAGATGAGGATGTCATCCAAATATGCTACCATAAAGGAGTTAGTGAAGGGTATCAATACATCATCCATCAATCTCATGAAAGTGGTTGGTGCATTTGTTAAGCCAAAGGGCATGACTAGCCATTCATAGAGACCTTCTTTAGACTTGAAGGTTGTCTTCCATACATCAATTGGTTTGATGGGAACCTGGTGGTAACCGAACTTTAGGTCAATATTGCTAAAGAACTTGGCCCCCTTGATTTGGTCAAGAAGGTTATCAATCCTAAGAATGGGGTAGCAGTTCATGACTGTGATTTTGTTTAAGGCTTTGTAATTAATGCATAGTCGCGAAGTCCCATCCTTCTTCTGCACCAATAAAATTGGGCTTCCGCAAGGGGAAGAGTTGGGTTTGATGTGACCCTTTTGAAGAATCACTTGGATCTAATTCTTGATTTCCTCATCCATCAACGAGCATCGATAGACTAGTCCATTAGGTAGAGGTGCATCGGGGGTCATATCAATTAGATGCTTGACTTGGCAGTGTGTCGGTACCCCTATAGGTGAGGAGAAGATGTCTCTATATTCTTCCATGATCTCGTCCACTTGTTGTTGCTTCAAAGAGAGGCGTTGTGTAGAGGCCACAGATGTGGCAAAGACCTTCTTCTTATAGTGAGCATGGATCATAAATAAGACGAACTTCCCGGTCTGTGAAATGACCTTATTGCATTGCTTAGCAAAGATTAAAGAAATAACAGTAGGTGACGCTACCTTTGGGATCCTATACAATTGTCTAGCCAAAGTAATAATAAATTATAACATTGCAGGGTCCAAACTCATACAAAACATGACACTTCCACAAATATGGTTGTCCTAAAAGATCACAAACTTCAAGGGGAGAAACATCACATAGTACCTCATCTTTGAAATGCTTGATGTCGTAGGGTAGACGACACTGTTGGCTGACACAAATATCTCTTCCTTTGTGTAGATAGTCGATGGTGTAGAGATGTGGGTATGATGTCGTTGGTAGGTCCAGCCGCTTGATGACCTCTTCTGAAATCAGGTTCTTTTAACTACCTCTGTCGACAATGAAATGGATCAAAGCTCCCTTGACCCACATATGTGAGTGAAAGAGGTGTTCCCCTTCCTTTGGTTCTTCTGGTTCGCTTGGCCGGACTTTGGTGGTAGTGACAGTGGAACCGGGTTCAACATTGATAATCCGCTTCCCTCCTTCAGTATTTGACTCAGAATTAGAATTGACCTCTAACTCGGAAGCCTTTATCTCGACCACGAGGGACTACTTGAAGTGACATTCTTCGGTGTTGTGCCAAGGAATTTTATGGTACTCACACCATTTTCCCATGTCCTTGTTGGTGTTCTCATTGCCCTTCTTGTGTTGCAGCTTGGAATGGTTGTCCTAAGGGTGACCATATTGAATTGGTCCCTTGCTATGTGGGTTGGGGATGCCTTTTCCTTGCTTTGGTTGTGAGGGGTTTGCAGATCCAAACTCTCGTTGTTACTGCTTAAATTTTTGCTTGATCTTGACAATGTATCTATAAGTCGTGCCCAATGAGGCGATGTCCAAGAACTCCATTTCTATTTGAATGTATATATGCAAAAAATCAGGATATTTGAGCACCAAATGATTCTTAGAGTCTTTGATACCCAATTTGGTGCGTAGGGTATGGAAAATATTGGTGAAACCTGGTACTGTATAGTCCCTTTCTTGGCGTAGGGTGGTCAATCTAGTGTACTAGTCTTCGTAGCTTCCAACAGGGTAGTATTGTTCTTTAATGGCATCCCAGAAGGAATCCCATGTAGGGGGAACCACAAAAATTGTAGATTCCTCCATGGCCCTTTTCTCAGAGTAAGTATTCCACTAGTCTTTAACATGGGGAACGACCTTGAGGAGTGCAAAAGTGATCTTTTCCCAATCGAAAAATTTGTGGACCGAAAAATATCCTTCGAGTAGATTCAACCATTTATCTACAACATCTACATCTTTCAATCCTTCAAATAATGGAATATCAAAAATTACCTATACCTTGAAGGGGGTTACATGGCCACTTGATGAAGATGCTTCTCCCATGGGCAACCATCGAAGGATCTGTGCGAATTTGTCCATCATTTTATTCCTTTGTCGCGTGAGGGATTCCTTGAGAAACATTTTTATAGGATATCCATTTCCATTATCTTTCTTTTCATCTCCGATGGGTTGTTTTTGGGCTCGGCACGACCGATCTTGTAATTGCTCGATTGGTTCAAGTCCCAAATTATTTTACCCAGACCTTGTCGGGGACATGCACGAAGAAAAATAAATGAAGGGAAGACCGCTCTGATACCGTTGATCTAGATTTAGGAGTGAAATGAACTGATTAACAGACTGAATACAATAAACATAGAGATATGAATAATAACACAAATATCTAGTGAACAATATCTTCCATTAAATAATGAAATAGGCTAAAACTGTAAAACTGCAGAACTAAAAACTTGCTCGAATGGTGGTAGCTATCTCTGAGAAGAGATGTGGCTGCTACGCACATTCATCTGAGCATAATGGATTACAATGAGGCTCCAGATGCATTTTTGATATTACTCATGAATTCCAAAACCCTAGACATCCAAAAACCTAACCCTAGAAGGTGAAACACCAAAATTCATGTGGGCCCTATGGGTAAGTTGGTGTAATTTGGTACCTCAACTTCCTAGGGTCGTAAATTTTGCATACGACCTCTATTTTAGGTGTATGATAGCCCATTGGAAATATCTTTCAGAGAAATAAATATTCCACCGTCAAACTCTAAATTCATTTAAAATTTGACTGTGGGGAGCCAAAAAAACAATGTTTAGAGCCCCAAAACGGCCCCAGAAGTACAACAAGATGTGTTGACATGAAAACATACAAAATAAGTCAGCCATATTAGGAGAGAGGCCACCTGTATCCACCTGGAGGATGTTTGGGGATTTAGACAACCCCAGAAGTGTAGAACCCACAATTAGAAAGTAGTACAAAAGAACATGTTGAACAAAAATACAGACACGAGGAGCCAGTTTGAATAGGTGGGTGGCCACCAATATCCACCTGGATCAATCCTCCCTCCTTAGGAAGCAATGGTCTCCATTACGTTGAGTTCCCAGATCAGTTGAGGAAAATTTTTCTCGATTTGGCCCCAGGTGAGCCACTTGCCTTGGTGTAGGAGTTGCCCTTCCTTGATAACCAAATAAAGCTGGATCCGCTACTGGTGAGTGCCCTTGGCATGTGTGTCCATTATTTGATGAGTGGATGCTTGTTCCATGTAGTCAGGGTTGAGATCTTTTTGTGTTAGTTGTTCTATGATCTCATAAATATCCAATAATGGTGGAAAATATGGATGAAGGAGGTCCACATTGAATACTGGATGCAGACCAAGGAAGGGTGGAGTGTTGATCTCAAAAGCATTGCTACCCATAGACTTGGTGATAGTGTAAGGCCCATAAATAAGTGGGATAAGCTTTCGATGGGGCATGGTGAGACTCTCCTTTTGCATATGTAACCAGACTTTAGCGAACCTAAAACTAGTGTGGTACCTTGTGTTGATCATGGCACTGCTTGTACTTAGCATTAGGTTTCTTCAAAATATCCTGGACCTATTGGCAGATGTGTTGAATCTTCTCAATGAATCTGGTGGCTTTTTCGATCACAAAATGATCAGGGGAAGAGTCTATATGTGCAGTGGCAAGCGGAAGTGCAACATCAATGGGTCCCAGGGGTTGGAATCCGAGACCCACCTGAAATTGTCTATGGTCGGTGGAACTATGGAGAGATATGTTGTAACTGTGTTGGACATATGGGAGACTCTCGTCCCATGTACGTGGATGCTTAGAACTGTACATGCATAGGATGTGCATAATCATCTGATTGAAAACCTCTGTTTGGCCATTGGTTTGGGGGTGGAAAGCAGTGGATTTTGTGAGCTTGGTGTCCAACAGAGACTAGAGACACGACCAAAAGGTGATGAGGAACCTGTTGTCTCTGTCGAAGATGATGGTCTTTGGTATCCCAAAGTGGACCCACACTCTTTAGAAGAAGATCTTGGCAGTATCTGCCACTGTGACATTCTTCTTATAGGCTGTGAGGATGGCCATCGTCGAAAACCAATCAACGACCAAAAACACACAGTCATTTCCTTGCTTGGTGGGTGGAAATCCAGACATGTAATCCATTGAGATGGATTCCCAAGGATTCTCGGGAATAGGAATAGGGGTGTATAAGCCTTGCTTCTTGATGGATGGCTTGGAAATGACACATGCAATGAAAGATATGATATACTCGTTGATGTCATGTTGAAGTTTTGGCCAATAAAAATGTTTTTGAAGAATGACCACATTTTTCTCTACGCCAAAATGTCCTGCCACCTGACTGTAGTGGGCTTCCAAAATTAGCTTTGCACGCTCGCTTGTAGGAACACAGAGATGGACCAGGTGGAATAAGAGTTCATCCTCAATGTGAAAATGAATGATAGTTGTGCCTGTACCCAAGAGATGGTAGGTGGTGGCGAAGTCCAGATCTTGCTGATAAAGTTGGGGCCACCCAGATGCTTCATGTCCACAAGAATGGAGCACAGTGGTGAGGGAAACCATAGGAGGCCGACTAAGGTAGTCAACAACATGATTGGACATACCTGTCTTATACTTGATGTTGAGATGGAATTGTTTCAGGTAGGTGGACCACTTCTGATGACACTCATTCTGCAATTTCCCCTGTGTCTGTATGAACTGCAGAGGCTTGTGATCAATGTGTATGATTGTCTCTTTCCCTAGAATGTAATGTTTCCATTGAGGGTAGGATTGTACAATGGAATACATTTCCTTGTCATAGGTGGGGTATTTCCAGATAGTATCAGAGAGTGTCTCACTATGGTATGCCACTAGATGCCCGTGTTGAGTGAGAACTGCACCCACAGCATAGTCAGATGCATCAGTCTCAATCTCGAATGGTTGTTGCAGATTGGTCAAGTAGAGTACTGGAGCTGAGCACAAGTGATGCTTCATATCATAGAATGCTCATTAATGCTCCTTCCCCCACATGAACTTGTCCCTACCACCACCCTTGGTCACCTAGCTGAGGGCCCATGCAATATGGGAGAATCCCAACACGAATCATCGGTAGAAGTTGGCTAGTCCCAAAAATATCCAAAGCTCGATCGGTATGGTTGAGGCTGGCCAGTCATAGATGACTTGGATCTTAGTTGGATCAACATGTACCCCATGCTATTATGGATGGGAAATCCCCCTACAGACTGACATTAAGGGTTCTATAATGCATGCATAAATGACCTAAAGTCTCCTACTTTTTACCATCATCCCAATCATAAACCCCATTGTTCATATGTAAATACAAGGATAAAAGGATCAATTCACTACACCTTGAATTCCACATTTGATGTAGATCCCTTTCGATTTTGGTTGCTCTTTGACTGCAAGTTTCCTCCCAAAGATGACCTACATTCACAAACAGACAAACAAATAACTCCAAGCATGCATCTGATTTATGAACTAATGGGTTAGAGATTCTATTAAAATATAATCAATAGTAAACATTAAACAACTCATATAGCGGGACCGGAAAAGTACTTCTTTTATTAATCTCACAAGAATACCTTACAATAGTGATATCGGCCACTACTCCTCGAATCTGGTCCTGGGATCCTCTTTAATTGTACTCCAATTGCTTTTATATATGCTTCTCTTCACACAATAGTTGAAAAAGGTTGGGACAAGGGGAATGCAAAATTAGGTAGAGTTTCTTTACTCGTATTTTTTCTCCTTTCAAATGGGACCCCTACCCCTTCTTTTATAGGCTAGGAAGGGCTAGGTATTTGGTCGAATGACCAGCTATGGACAGTCAAACGATTTAGGTAACTTACTCGAAACTGTGAGTTACGTCTGCAAATTTCCGTTTTTCATGCTTTTGTAGGTATACGCGGGTTGTAGTGGGTCAGCTAGCGTATACACGCATGTATTAGTGGAGTAGGGCACGTATGCCTTCAAAAAGGGTGTTTTTTAAGAAGCTTGTTTCAATAGTGGCTTGGAAAAGGATGTAACATGAGATGGCATGAGGCCAGGTAAGCATATATGGTGCAAATTAGGGTTATAATAGATACCCCCTAATGCGTGAGGTCAGAAGAGACTCTGATGGCCAAAATACATTATCAATATTCACCAATCATACAAAACAAGTGAGCCCAGGGACCAGAGTTCGGGAGGTGCCATCTGCAAAATAAAAATTGTCTCACTGAGGTGGGCATACCCATGCTTGGGATGAAAGAAAATCATGGCTGCTAATCAAATACACTGCATATCCATGTCATATAACTATATAAAGTGTAGCCACGAGCAATACACAGGGGATCTACATCTCGAAATCAAAAATATATACATGCATATTATCCATCTTCTAGAAGCTGACAAGGCCTGGTGGATGGAGATGAAGTCTTCAGAGCTCGAGAAACAACTTAAAAATCTTCAAAACTCAGGTAGGAGTGTAATATGAGTGTACAACTTCACTACCCAGAGGTCTTCAACGGCTCGTTGAGCATGGACTTAGAGGATCTTGATTATTAGGCTGAGGGCTTCATTGATTTTGATCAAAGACTTGATTGGGTTTTCGGGATGGTCAGGCATGAGGGCAAGAGACAAACTACAAAAGGGCCAACTCAGGCTTGGTAAAAACTTCCCTTGGACAATAGCATGACAAATTATGAGACTCAAGCATCATGGCATTGACATAAGTTCACGATGTAGGAGGCAACACAAACTCTCCATATGTTTGGAAGAATAACCAAATAGAGGAGGACACAACTCTATGTAGCAAGAACAACTTTCTAAGGTCATATTAAATCCCAGAGGTTGACAAACAAATAGAAGGATGTGCTTTGTACAAGGGCAACTCATTATGCTACCAATAAAAATAAAATACTTTTCCCTTCCTCTTTTTGGGGTATATTTGATTTTTTTTGTCTTTTTCAATAATTTTGGAAAAATAATAAAAGAATGCTACGTTACAAAGGAGGAACGAGTATCACAAACATACTAGTTCTAGGCGCAAGGACCAGACTGATGTTCAAAGCAAGGACACTCAGAAAAATCCCTCCAGGGGTCAAGGTGTCAAGATGCAAAGGCAAAGTTCTACAAGGCTTGCGTTATAAGGGATGCTTCAGGTGGTTCATTTGAGAGCAACAGGGAGTCAGCATTAGGCCAAAGACACAGGAATGCAAATGCGGTTAACCAGACACAATGATAACATCCTTCAATGTAAGTTTAACAAGTCCAGAGAAGGTAAGCTCAACGTTTTTTTCATTTTTAGAGAGTCTGAAAAAATGTAAAAGGAGACTCCACTGGGGTACCTTTTTCAAAGGTAGTCTAGTCGGGTCGAAAAAGGGGTAAACTAGCACCGAAAAGACATCTATTCAAAATCATTTTAACAAGTGTGACAAAGACAAGATCAGTCAACAATCTTTTCAATTTTAAGGAGTCTGAAAAGAGCTTAACTATGGACTCTGTATGGGATGTTCTTCTGGACCATTTTAACGAGTGTGAAGGAACAAGGTCACTCGATGATCTTTTCAATTTTAGGGAGTCTGAAAAGAGTTTAACTATGGACTTCGTGGGGGTTTCTTTTTCATAGATTTAGTCCCTCATGCCTGAAAAATGATTAAAATTATACCTGAGAATACTCTTCTAGAGAATCGAGGCCCCTAGATTATACCTTTGTTCGTACAGTTGACCATCCAGACCAAAAAATGGGTAAACTACCATCGGATAGTCGTGGCTTCAAATTTCAGTTTAGCGAGCATGAAGGGCCACAAGATCACTCCACAATATTTTCATGTTTAGAGGGTCTAAAAAGGGCTTAAAAGAAGACCCATTATGTTTTGGGAGTCCCGAGGGTGAGGTCAAGAGTGATAAGGAATGATGCAAATGAGGCTCAAACTCGTAATCAGGAAAAACTAATAAGTACTCGCGAGCCTATAGTCATTAGTGACGGCATGGACACCAAAATGAAACCAGGATCTACCTAGGGCATCCATGTTAAGGTAAGCTCTACCACTAAATTACGACACTTCTAAAGAAGAAATGATGATTCTGTGTCGCAACTCGATGGGATCGATCCTATGGCGTAGTGATAAAGACAACGAGATGCAGAAAGTGGAAGTGGAATCCTAACTTAAATACAACAAGTTGGAAAAATAACTTTTTACCAAAGGAAATTTTCAAATGACCCAAATCTCCAAAAAGTTTCCCAATACCCAAAGTAACACTTATCGTAACAATCCATCGAAAAATCTTGAACCATACTAAATGATTTTCACTTTAGAAAAAATGACAAAAAGGGGCCAAAAAGTCTATAAATAGAAGTTGTCAGCTCATTATCAACATTGTTAATTGAGAAATTGATTATGGAGCCAAAAACACCCCTTTGTCAAAAGAGTTGATTCTGGGAGTTTCGATGCACAGAACGAGCTTCCGATTGGACCAAGTAAGTACATACTAACCCCCTTTGCATTTCAATTCTTTATTTAATCATTTATTTTTATTTTTTGGGGGGGCGTTGACCTTTAAAATGGTCGGCCCTATGCATATGTGGGTTGTCCTAGGACAACCAGCATATGCCCACGTGCAGAGAAAATATTGCACACAAGCATATGTGACTATCTACATTACAACCCGCGTATACCCTCCCATATAGCAAACATTTAAAAAAATGCAAGGGTTAATCCCCCTGAATTTGTCAATTGCAGGATGTGTGTTCACTAGAGGGAGAGACAACATGAGGACTTTGATTATGTGGTCTCAGACGACCCTGATGTTGTAGCTGCATTAGCTCAATGTGGCTTATTCAAGTTATTTGAGAGTGGATTTATGTGGGCACAACCTAGTCTACTGAATGCCTTGATATATTACTGACACCTGGATGTGGAGGCATTCATGCTTGAGGGGCAGTCGTTGACTCCAATGACTGAAGATATCTACTTCCTGAATGGCCTCTCAAGAAGAGGGGAACCAGTCAACCTTCTCACTTTTCCCTCTGGGCCTCACAACATAGTGGAGTTGATTAACCTCCATTGTGAGGCAGGCACTGACATGGTGGACACCCAAGTGCCAGTTCATAAGATCATCAACCTAACGCTGAAAGCAATAGTTTTACTTATTGGGTGGATCACTGGATCCACAACTTTACACCAGGATTCTTGGTCGCACATGAATTGTGTGGTCTAGTGCTTGAATGCACAGATTTTTTATTGGAGTACTACATTACTTGACTGCATGAAAAGGTAGTTGATAGAGTGTCAGATGCAGAGGCACATAAAATTTGGATTTGGTACTATCCTTTGTGCTTTCTTCTTTGAGAGGGTACCTAGTCTGATTCCGAGGGAGATCATACGAGGGCACATAGCCTCCTCTTCTGCAGTAAACATATGGGCGATGATGTTTCCACGACAAGGGGGAGGTAGGACTATTGAGGCCTTCAACGACAAGTTTTTCGATTGGTGGGATCGACAGATTCCGACGATAGAGGACTATCCCTATGCCATAATCGAATTTTCTAGGGACCCTGACATGGGCATACCTTCAGGAGTGGTACGAGGAGAGCTAGGTAAGTTTTTCTTTTCAAAGGTTTTTAATTTTTATGTTTTTTTTTTATATATATATCATTTTTTTTATATACCAAAGTATCTGACAGACATTTGTTTGTTATGTGCAGACGTGGGACCAGTGTGTCCAACGGATTTTGTGAGGACCAGGTGACGTCCTCAACCAGAGGTCACACTAGCCACAACCAATGGACCAACAACAGCAGGGGGACCTCCAGCCAGTGAGGCTGAGAGAGTTTTGAGACGGATAGAGTTGAAATTTACCTCGTTCACTCGCACAGTCCCTATGGCAAAGATCAAGGATCTGCTTCCATCTATGCAGCCTCATGTAGTGGGGGCACCACGGACGTGGGTCCAGATTTTTCGGCGTTTGGAAAAACGCCATTGATCATTATAGCAGAGCCAACAGGCCTCATCCTTAGTTAGGTGGGACTGCTTACGTGTCAAGGGAACTACTTTTATATTTTTTAGGGCATAAGCCATGTGACTCTCTACTGGATGTATTTTTGAGGCACTTGCGCCCACCCATGTACTTTGATATTTTTTATATTATATATGGATTTTTATGTCTTTTTATGTGTTTATGGACTACATCTATTTTACAAATGTATTTACATGTGTGTGTGTGTGTGTGTGTGTGTGTGTGTGTTCTTCTTTACATGTGTGCAATATGACAATCTAATACATGATTATCTAGAGTGTCTATAACTTGATTCAATCTCCTAGGAACATGGATATATGTAATGTAATCAAAGCTTCATTCTAAGAGATGTACCCTAAGGAACCATCAGTGTAGATTAGGATCGTAAATGAGGTAAACTTTATTTAACTGAGACACAACCAGTTGAGTGTCTAAATATATCCAGAGGTGAGAAATACCATGCAACAAAGCATCACACAACAATTCTAGAACTGCACTATATTCAACAACATTTTTTTTGGTGTCACCTAAACAGATACCTCCTGAAGATAGCAGTTGGCCTTGAGGTGTGAAAATCACCCAAGCTGTGGAAGCAATCCTCTGAGTGTGTCGGCTAGCGTCGTCTGCAAACCCAACAAACACCTATGATTCACTTGACATCTGCCACAATGAAAAAGATGACATCAAAAACAACATGTCAACAAAACCAAAAGACAAAAACTAAAAAAAAACGCAAATGTAAGAACTATACATATGTTACAAAAAGTTACCCAAGGTGACCTACCTATGAGTAATACTTCTTGAGTTAGAGCCCATTTCTAGGCTCCGCCAAATCGTTTCCCTCAAAGTCTACCAGACGATAAGCAACCTTTTTTAGAACCTCTTTTACGATGAAAGGTCTGAACCACATGGGTTTGAAGTTGCCTACCCCTAGGGGGTCCTTATCTTGGTCATAGACCAGGACAAGGTCACCTTTAGAGAAAATCCGAGGATGAACGAACCAATCATATTGACACTTGAATTTTTGTTTGTGAGCCTCGTTGGCCAAGGCTACATCCTGACGTTGCTCATTGAGTTGCTCAAGGTATAATAAATTCTCTTCAAGCGGTGAAGTGTCTGACAATAACTGTACTGCCAACTTGAGAGACAGGATCTGGCACTCTATATGCAAGACTACTTCCAGCCCACAAACGAGTTGAAAAGGTGAGAAACCGGTTGCAGTCTTAACAGATGTTTGGTAGGCCCATAATGTCGAGTATAACATCAAATGCTAATTGGACTTGGCCGAATTGATCGTTCATTGTAGAATGGTTTTAAGAGATTTATTTATAGCTTCCACATGACCATTCACTTGTGGGTAGTAGGGTGATGAATGTTCTTTCCTCAACCAAAGCTTCGATGTTAACTCGGTCATCATTATGTTCTAAAAGTGACTTCCATGGTCAGTGACAATCTCTCTCGGGACGTCGAACCTTGCCATAATCTGGTTAAACGAAAAGAGAGCAACAATCTCGCCATCATCTTTGAATGTTGGCATAGATTCAACCCACTTGGTGAAGTAGTCGACGGCTACAATGATATAACAGTGCCCCCTTTCTGAAGGAGGGTTGCATGTAGTGTAATCAATCCCCCACTTAGTGAAGGGGCCAACGGTGATGACGAGAAACATGGGAGCAGGGTGTGCCCTCATATTTCCAGAGAAGATTTGACATGAGTGGCACTTCTTGACTGATTCGATACAATATTTGATTAATGTCGGCCAAAAGTAACCAGCGCATAGAATCTTTTGGGTTGTTGCCAACCCAGACAAATGACCACCACATGCTCCAGTATGGAAATTGTTAAGCACGATCTCTGCTTTTTCATGAGTGAGGCACTGGAAAAGGATGCAATCTACACCTCAACAATACAACATGTCTTCAAGTATGAGATAGTTCTTGGCCTGATGGAGTATACGGCGTTGCTCATCACGAGAAGCAGAGGCGGGGCACTTCAAATTCTGGAGATAGACAAGTATATCTCCATACCAGGGATCTAAATATGCAATCAGAAACATGTCTCCTTGAATAGGAAACTCTTCGGGCATAACATCACCTGACTTGACCGGAAGTTCTGAGATGAGTTTTGCAAAAACCAATGACTATTTGGATTTCGTCGAAACAAAATATAAGTCAAATTCCTGGAGGACAACTATCCATCTATTGATCTTTCTGCCAATTACTCATCGTGTCAACACATATTGAAATGGATTCACAATGAAAATGACGTTGGTCTTGTGAAACAAGATATAATGACGGAACCATTGGACAACATGAACTCCTACCAACGCAAGTTTTTCAATGTGAGAATAATTGAGTTCCGGTCCAACCAGGCCTCGGCTCAGGTAATAAATCACATATTCTGAGAGAAAATCATCCTCCTGAACTAAGACCATACTGATGATCGACTTTGTTGTAGCCAAGTATAATAAGAATTCTTTGTTATAATTGGGTAGCCGAAGCAGAGGGGCAGTCGTGAGGGCATGTTTCAATGCTTCGAAGGAGTGTTGAGCAGCTTCATCCCAATGAAAAGGAACGTCCTTCTTCAATAAATGCATAAATCCCTTTGTGATCTCGACATAGTTTGTGATGAAACGCCGCAAAAAGTTCACTTTTCCTTGTAAACTCTGAAGCTGAAGGATTGTACGTGGGGGAGGAAACTAAACTATTTCCTCAACCTTGAGAGGATCGACCATGATCCCTGTTGTTGAAATAATGAAACCTAGCAAACGACCTGATGTTACACAAAAACTGCATTTGTTGGGATTCAAACAAATCTAGAAGCATCTGGAAGTAGCGACATCGCTCAAAGATAAGTCGAAGGTGTGTGGGATGATCATTTCTCTTACGATATCATGATGCTAAATCATCTAGGTAGGCCCTGAATATCTATTTGAGGTCATGTAAAGAAAAAGACATGGCCCGCTGAAAGGTAGCTCCAACATTTTTCATACCAAAAGGCATCTTGCGATAAGCGAATGTACCCCATGGACAAATGAAAGCAGTTTTGTGTTGGTCTTCGGGTTTGATCTGTATCTGATTGTATCCCGAGAAACCATCCATGAAAGAAAAGGCCTCACAACCTACACATTCATCGACTATCTAGTCAATAAATGGTGTCGAAAAATTACCTTTTGGACAGGACTTGTTCAAGTCATAGAAGTCTGTACATACTCGAATCGTACCCTATTTTTTGTCGACTGGAACAGGTTTTGACACCCATTGAGTCAAATGGACGGGGTAGATAAAACCTTCTTTGAGCAGTTTCTCTACTTCAACCTTAATAGCTACAGCTTTCCTAGGATTAACTAGATGAAGCTTCTGTCGGACCGACTTAGCATCAAGATAAGTCGTGATTTCGTGTTCAACAATTTTTGGATCAATGCCTTGCATTTCCTTGTAAGAACAGGAAAAAACATCGCGAAATTGTTTAAATAAATCCATGTAGATTCGAATCTTTTCGGGGGAATAGTCCACTCCGACGAAGACATTATCCACGATGCCAGGGGTTCTGTAGATATTAATAGGTATTGTTTCAAAAATGGTTTCCATATTACCCTTAGCATAAACAACATGTGTAGCCAAAGGATTGATAGGGCAAGACCTATCTCTAGTCATTGTCAAAGTGAATTCCCCTACTTCAATTCTTCTTAACTCTGGGAGGAAATAAGATCCGTGATCAAGATCATCCCAGGTTTTGTCCAGACTAGTCATTGCTTCAAGGATCACTTCATCTGAGGGAAAGACTAAGTCTAGACAATCAATATCAGCTAGGGAACCTTGAGCCCAAGTAGGCTCTAGAATTGGATCTAACTCTTATGTGGGAGTTGGATCAGGGTCGGTGGAAGCTTGTTGGACTCTAGAGTACGCAACTTCTACCATGGACAAGGGCATGGCCATACCATGGTGTCCTGTCCCTTCCATCATAGCTGATGGGGAAGTAATAATCCACAGATCGCTGAAGTAATTCGTGTGAAATGACGAGACTTGGAAAATCTCAACCTTATGGTGATCTGATATGAACTTAACATCGCCTTGAGGAGGTGGGTAATCAAAAGTAACCATCAAAGGTGGGCACAAATCGACTCCTATGTTGATGATATCAGGTTGAGAGTTATCAATAATTGGAACCACGGATGCCCCCAACGAAGGGTCTGGATGGGAGAAATACAATTGATCAATGGTCACGATCCGACCCTCATGTGGAAACAACAAGACCCGGAAAACTGTAGCAACCACTGCTTGCATGGCATAGGTCCAACTCCTTCCTAACAAGATATTGTAGTCAAGAGATGCATCGACTACTTCAAACTCGACACACACGATCTTCCCTCCTAACTGCACAGGAAAAGAGGGGATGATGCCATGTGGTTGGAATGAACAACTTTCAAAAGAGGTAAAAAGAGTAGGTGACAGAGACAAAGTAGGCTATCCAATGGCCTTCCAACACACCAAAGACATTATGCATGCTGAGGTGACCTCATCAACCATCGTGCGGAAAATGTTCCGAGTAAAAAAATTGTGTGGTGTAAGCCACTACTATGTGGAACGCTACGTGGTAAGGGAGATGAGGTTTTAAGTCAGTCGTATCAAGGATGATCGTACCCGAGTTACAATTCTCGATAGATCCTAAAGTGGCTAACATAGCCTTTCTCTGGGAAGGGAAGCTTTGGAGGACCTCCAAAGCAGACATCGCACAAGGGGTTTGAGACAAATCCTCCACCATAGAGTAGTTCTTGGTGGCCCTTGTGTTTGGGTTGTGGGAATCTTTCTTGAACGCACCTTTTGGGATGCGTGTCATGGTTTCTCCCAACATCTTCTTGATCTAGAGAGGAAGAGATGGGATTTCAACTTCTTTACCTTTCTCAGAGGTGTCTGTCTTACTGTAGTCATGTGTTCTAGTCGATATATAGGTATCACCTTTCATCATATACACATTCGTGGATGCAGGATTGCTCGAAGACAGAGGGGGTCCTTGACTACCCCCTTCCGTGCTTGTAGAGGATTGAGTTAGATTTTTCCCATGCTTAAATGGGTTCATTAACACAACAGGTTGTTGTTGTGACAATAACTTTTGGGCCTCCGCAAGACGAGGGCACTGGTCAGTCAGGTGGTATTTCGCGCATACGTTACACGGATACTTTGACTTTCTTTTTTTGGTGTTGCCTCCACCAACATTATTAGTGGGTTTCTTATCCCCCTTACCCTTCTTATGTTTTTTTTTCTTTCCATTAGGATGTTGGGTGGCTTTCAGATTTTTTGATTTCACACTGTGTACATCCGACGTTTGGGTAGGGGGAGCAACCAGAGTAGTGGTCTAACTAGTTGTTGTGTGTTGTATAGACAATTGTTGCAATTGTTTTGTCATTTGTTCATAGGGATTTGTTTGTGTTGAACCAACAATACCATCGACATGTGGTCCAACTCTCTGTCTGGTTTTATCAAGTATTGATCGCGGCGCATCCAAAAAAAAATTGTACAGTAGACCAGGCCGAAAATAAATCAACTCAAGCTATTGAGCTCTCATGATTGCATCCTCTTCGGAAAACACTCCCGACGTTGCGACATCTTTGGATAACTGTGGGACCAAAGACTTAAGGAACCACTCCAGCAAGAATGCTGGTGGGACTAGCACTTTAATCAAACTCTTCTGGTGTCTCCATTCTCAGATGTGATCAGAGATATGGTCTGTTTTTGTTTGCTCGAAATTGGCCAACAATTCTATGCCAGCATCATATATCACAGGTAATTGGAAATGGTTTAACAAATCCATTGTCAATTCGCCAAAGGAAGAGTATCTTGAGCGGTCGAGCTCAATGTACCATTTTGCAGCACTCCCAATGAGAGTTCTTTGAAACAATCGCAACTGTATGGAGTCATCTTTCAACGAATTAGATGAGCACCAAAGGTGAAATGTAGTCACATGATCTCCAAAATCTTCATTAGGCTTGGCTTCGAACTTTTGTATGTCCGAAGGGAAATTCATCGACATAGGGGGCCAATGAGGATCGTGATAGATAGGGTCATTCAACCTCCTTGTCAAGTCTGGAAAATGCAAGGTTGCCAGGAACAGTAGTTTGGGTTGTTGGTTATAACCATGGAAAAAGGGGCCTGGAGTTTGACTGGCACCAGGTTGCCAAGAAAAGTTGGGTTGCTGGCCAAGGTTTTGGTAAAAACTATGGCCATGACCAGCGTACGAATTATGCATTTGTGGAGACATCATCGGTTGGTTCCCGTAATAGGATGCATAAGGTTGGGCGCGTGTTGCATTCAAAGGACTTTGGGAAGGGTGGCCCCATGACGATCCCATATTGGGCAGAGGTCCTGCACCTTGCCCAGGGTTCCATTGGTTATGGAAAGGGTTGCCCCTGATCGACATCCCTGACAAGAGAACTGATCCCTGCCATGGATTCCAAGGTCCTTGTGCGGAAAGAATTCCTAGGTTTTCCCCCTGTGCAGGAATAGTACCCTGCATAGGATTTGGTTGTTCGTAACCGGGGTTTCCCCCAATCGGGAAAGCAGCTGATGAGAAAGTGTTGTTACCAAACACACCGAAAAAAGAAAATGGTGTTGAACCTACAAGAATATTATGAGAAGGTGGTCCTTGACTCCCTGCTCCAAATGAACTATGGTTTGTGTTCGACTCGACAGAATGCTGGTGGGCACCACTGAGCGAAGGGGATGAAGGAGGTATATGACCTCCTTCGTGAGGGAAAGTGTTAAAGGGAGTTGAAGTGCCCCCCATGGGTCCTTGCAGAGGAGAATTAGATCTCCCTACCCCCAGACCTAAATTTTGTAAAGTGGAGTAGGAAAGTACAGGGCTCGTACCTGAGTTAGGCATCCCATATGAGAACAGAGGGCCTGTCTCACTCTATGTGAAAGGAGCAGTGGTCATTGCCATAGATGAAATTAGACCACTACTCAAGGTAGAGGTGGTTGAAACCATGGTGGCCCAGATCGATGATGGTGGGTTAGGAGGTAGAACACCCCTTGAGGTGACAGTTGTAGCGGGAATATGAGAATTCCTGGAAGAAGTGGCAACATTTGTTTCCATTGTTGTGTGAGAAACTGTCTAGAGCTCGTAAGGATAAATCTATACGATGATGGGCATCGAAGGATCAGTGGTTGTAGTTTTAGATGAACAAAGAGCTTCTGCTCCAAGGTATAAAATGGTGGGTTCCTCTGAAGTCAAGTGTTATCTTCTCAAAGGGGAAATAAGCACAGTCTCCTACGGCCCGATCGTCTCGAAAGACCCTTGTTGTTCTAGTTTTCTCCTTAGCAGCGGCGGGGGTGGCTCCAGTGTAACCAGTGGCAGGCCAAGAATCCTTCATGACCAACGGAGCTCTGAATCCTCTAGTCTTTGAGAAGATAAATTACTCACTAGAGATTTCTATCCATTCAAGAAACAACACACACTAGAAAAGTTCCTAAGAGATAAGACAGGCAATCACTAACTAGTTGGAAGAACAATTACAACAACCAACACTAGAGCAACTTACCAGTGCAAGTGAAACTTGAATATGGAAGCACCCTCCAGGTATACTCTGCAAAGCGTGGCCTGATGTCTGTCCTAGGTACCATTGTATACCCCCACAGTCACCTGTGTAAGTCCCTAAAATAATGGAAACTAGGTTGCCAGTGCGTGAATAGTTATCAGGTGGGTACAGTTGACAATCAGGTGGACCGCAATGAGTAGGGTATCAAGCCTAAAACCTATCAAGGGTATCGAAAGTAAGTGATATGGAAGACAACTAAGGACCTCGAATATATTTGAGACCCACAAAGCTCCGTCACAAATGCAATCGACGAAATCCCAAGACAAGCCCTCTATATGCGTTCCCCACTACGATTGGTCCAGCTTTGAAGGGTTATCTCTTCTACCTTTCTGCATGCGACCTCATGTTTAGCCCCTTTGTTTGAGGGGGGTCCCGGATAACTTTCACGACACTGGAATTTTAACACTCCCTAGCACAGACTCTTATGTATGTTTTGTTGCCTTGAAGAGTTTCCTCTCCAACCTAAATCAAGGCTCTAGCCTAGACTAGTTGATGGACCCTACAAACATAAATTCTAGCTGATTTTAATTAATCATTAATTTTTATGGCTTGTCTTAATTCAAAGGTTATGAAAGTGAAACTAGTGATGTTTTGAGAGATGAAAAAGAAGATAAACAAAAAGTTGGAAACAAAATAACTTTTTTTTGAAAAATTCAGATTTGCACTTTTAAATTCTTTAACCAACTTTTCAAACTACTTTTTTCCTAAGATCTTTGAACAACAAACTCAAAACAGGATTTCGCTCGACTACGAGCTACTTATTGTCCTAAGTAAACAACCAATAACTTATGAACAAAAAACTTTTCCTTGATTATTAATGCAAACAACCAACTACTCAATCAAACAAAGAAATGAAAAATTTCAACATGCTTTAAAATGCTAGAATTGAATTTTTTTTTATTCCTTTTCTTTCTTCTAAAGAAAGTAAAAATACAAAGTGAAGACAAAACAAAAACCAAAAATAATTTTTAGCCCTACTTCACATCGCAGGGAGTCACTTGACCAAACCTCAAAAGGCTGATCGAAAAAGACTCACAAATTTTCCTAAGAATCTATTACAGAAAATTCAAGAAATCTTTTTGATGAAAAGACAACTATGATATGGTCAAACCTAGGCTACAGATTGTGATCACAAAGACCAGGGCAGAGACCAAAAATACCCTTGAAAATACTAGCTTATGATAGGTAAGAGGATGACTACCTCTCTCTGTCAAAATATTTTCCCGACACAAATACGTGACTGTTACCTCAGTAGCAAGCATATATACGTGGGTTGTCCAAAGGCAGAGTGCATATGCATGAGTCCAGAGCTACTGCAGGGCGTGTATAGGTCTGTAAATGCTCAAAAACGTGAAAAAACACAATCCAGCACAGGCAGGGAGCACTGGTATTGAACTCCAGAGTCCCTTAAAGATAGAGAAAATTACTTTGGCAAAGAAAATGCAAGGAAACTTTGATCAAAAAAAGCTAATCCGAGGTTATTACTATTCTATAGACTACAACATAGAGACCATGAACAAATCCAAGAAACCCCTGAAAGGGAAAGAGGATGATTGCCTCTTCTAAAAAAATAAAAAAATAAAATAAAATTCTGGACTTAATCACGCAAATGACACTTCAGCAGCCCGACGGATATATGCAAGTTTTCTAAAGGTAGGGTGCATGTATACACGGGCAGGGATTCTACATGCCACGTATACCTCTATAAATTCCTGGAAATAAAATCAAACAATCAAGCAATCGTGTAGGGAGTACTGGTATGGAAGACCAGAATTCCTACAAACTCAGACTCTTGCAAAAACTCATAAAAAAGGTAATTAAACCAATTCTAAAATACCCAAAAAGTATCCCCAAAAAACCCTAGAGATTCCCCAGTACGGTTGCCAATTATTTTGTGAGTGGTAAATCCCCCTACGGACTAGCATTAAGGGTTCTACAATGCATGCATAAATGACCTAAAGTCTCCTACTTTTTACCATCATCCCAATCATAAACCCCATTGTTCATATGTAAATACAAGGATAAAAGGATCAATTCATTATACCTTGACTTCCATGTTTGATGTAGATCTCTTTCTCTTTCAGTTTCTCTTTGACTGCAAATTTCCTCCCAAAGCTGACCTGCATTCACAAACAGAAAAACAAAGAACTCCAAGCATGCATCTAATCTATGAAATAATGGGTTAGAGATTCTATTAAAATATAATCAATATTAAACATTAAACACCTCATATGGCGGGACAGGAAAAACACTTCTTTTATTAATCTCACAAGAATACCTTACAATAGTGAGATTGGCCACTGCTCCTCAAATCTGGTCCTGGGCTCCTCTTCAATTGTACTCCAACTGCTTTCATATATGCTTCTCTTCACACAATGGTTGCAAAAGGTTGGGACAAGGGGAATGCAAAATCGGGTAGAGTTTCTTTACTCTTATTTTTTCTCCTTTCAAATGGGACCCCTACCCCTTCTTTTATAGGCTAGAAAGGGATAGGTATTTGGTAGAATGAATGACTATGGGCAGTCAAATGATTTAGGTAACTTACCCAAAACTGTGAGTTTCGTCTGCAAATTTCCATTTTTCGTGCTTTTGTAGGTATACGCGGGTTGTAGTGGGTCATCTAGTGTATACACACATGCAGTAGTGGAGTAGGGTGCATATCCCTTCAAAAATGGTGTTTTTTAAGAAACGCGTTTCAATAGTGGCTTGGAAAAGGATGTAACATGATATGGCCTAATGCTAGGTAAGCATATATGGTGCAAATTAGGGTTATAACACATGCTCATCAACAATGTAGCCCAAGTATTGGAACATGTTCATGCCAAAAGAGCATTTTTCCAAGTTGGCATAAAGCTTGTGCTACCACAGAGTGCTCAAAACCTGTTGAATATGCTGCATGTACTCCTCCCATGTTCTGCTGAAGATGAGGATGTCATCCAAATATACTACCACAAATGAGTTGGTGAAGGGTTTCAATACATCATCCATCAATCTCATGAAAGTGGCTGGTGCATTTTTTAAGCCAAAGGTCATGACTAGCCATTCTTAGAGACCTTCTTTAGACTTGAAAGTTGTCTTCCATACATCAATTGGTTCAATGGGAACCTGGTGGTAGCCAGAATTTAGGTCAATCTTGCTAAAGAACTTGCCCCCCTTGAGTTGGTCAAGAAGGTCATCAATATTGGGAATGGGGTAGCGATTCCTAACTGTGATTTTTTTTAAGGATCTGTAATCAATGCAGAGTCGCCAAGTCCCATCCTTCTTCTATACCAATACAATCGGGCTTCCGCAAGGGGAGAAGCTGGGTCTGATGTGCCCCTTTTGAAGAAGCTCTCGGATCTTATGCTTGATTTCGTCATTCACCATCAACGAATGTTGATGGACTGGTCCATTAGGTAGAGGTGCGTTGAGGGTTAGATCAATTCGATGATTGACTTGGCAGTGTATCGGTACCCCTGTAGGTGAGGAGAATATGTCTATGTATTCTTTCGTGATCCCATGCACTTGCTGCTACTACAAAGAGAGGCATTGTGTAAAGGCCACGGATGTGGCGACGACCTTCTTCTTACTGTGAGAATGGATCACAAAGAAGATGAACTTCCCAGTATGTGAAATGACCTTACTGCATTGCTTAGCAGATATTAAAGAAATAGAAGTAGGCGACGCTACCTTTGGGATCCTGTACAATTATCTACCCAAAGTAATAATAACACTACGGGGTCTAGACTCATGCACAACATGTCGCTTCCACAAATATGGTTGTCCTAAAATAACATCACAAACCTCAAGGGGAGAAATATCACACAGTACCTCATGTTTGAAAGGCTTGATGCCATAGGCCAGACGACACTATTGGCTAACATAGAGATATCTTCCTTGGAAAAGCCAGCCGATGGTGTAGGGTTGTGGGTGTGGCGTCATTGGTAGGTCCAACGACTTGACAACCTCTACTGAAATCAAGTTCTTTTGACTATCGATGTCGACAATGAAATGAATTGGAGCCCCCTTGACCCACATCTGCGAGTGAAAGAGGTGTTCCCCTTCCTCTGGTTCTTCTGGTTCGCTTGGTTGGACTTTGGTGGTAGCGACAATGGAACTGGGTTCAACATCGATAAAAAACTTCCCTCCTTGAGGATTTGACTCAGAATCAGAATCAACCTATGATTCGAAATCCTTCAGCTCAGCCACGAGGGACTTCTTGGAGCGACAATCTTCGGTGTTGTGCCAAGGACTTTTATGATACTCACACCATTTTCCCATGTCCTTCTTCGTCTTCTCATTACTCTTCTTGTGTTGTGGCTTGGATTGGTTGTCCTAAGGGAAACCATATCGACTTGGTCCCTTGCTGTGTGTGTTGGGGCTGACTTTGCACTGCTTCGGCTATGAGGGGTTTGCAGATCCAAACTCTCACTGTTTCTGCTTAAATTTTTGCTCGATCTTGACAGTGTATCTATAAGTCATTCCCAATGAGGTGATGTCCAGGAAATCCATTTTTGTTTTAATGTATCTATGCAAACAATGCGGTATTTGAGCACCATATGACGCTCAAAGTATTTGATACCCAATTTGGTTCATAGGGTATGGAAAATAATGGTGAAATATGGTACTATCTGGTCCCTTTCTTGACGTAGGGTGGTCCATCTAGTGTACTAGTCCTTGTGGCTTCCAACAGGGTAGTATTTTTCTTTAATGGAATCCCAAAAGGAATCCCATGTAGGGGCCACCACAAACATTGCATATTCCTCCACAAACCTTTGCTCAGAGTAAGTATCCCACCAGTCTTTAACATGGGGAATGACCTTGAGGAGTGCAAAAGTTATCTTTTCCCTATCAGAGAAATTGTGGACCGAAAAATATCCTTCGAGCAGATTCAACAATTTATCTACAATGTCTACATCTATCAGTCCTTCAAATAATGGAATATCAAAATTTACCTATACCTTGAAGAGGGTTGCATGGATGCTTGATGAAGATGCTTCTCCCTTGGGAAACCTTCAAAGGATCTGCTTGAAATTTTCCATCATTTTGTTCCTTTTTCACACAAGAGCTTCCTCGAGCAACATTTTAATAGGATCTTCTGCTCCATCATATTTATTTTTGTCTCCCATGGGTTGTTGCTAGGCTTGGCATGACTGATCTTGTAATGGCTCAATTGGTTCGAGTCCCAAATTATTTTATGTGCATTTGTCTAAGAAGAATGGATTACAATGAGGCTCCAGAGGCCTTTTTGATATTAATCATGAATGCCAAAACCCTAGACATCCAAAAACCTAACCCTAGAAGGTGAAACGCCAAAAGTCATGTGGGCCCTATGGGTAAGTTCGTGTAATTGGTACCTCAACTTCCTAGGGTCGTAAATTTTGCATACGACCTCTGTTTTAGGCATGTGATAGTCCGTTGGAAACGTATTTCAGATAAATACACATTCTGCTATCAAACTTTGTCTCTGTCTACAATTTGACTATGGCGAGCCAAAAAACAACATTTAGGGCCCCAAAATGGCCCTAGAAGTACAACAAGATGTGCTGACATGAAAACATACAAAATAAGCCAGTTGGATTAGGCGAAGGGCCACCCGTATCCACCTAGAGAATGTGTGGGGCTTCAAACAACCCCATAAGTGTAGAACCCACAATTACAAAGCAGTACATAAGAACGTGTTGAACAAAAAAATGAACACAAGGAGGCAGTTGGAGTAGGTGGGTGGCCACCAATATCCACCTGGATCAATGATCAAATATATAATCAAAATACATCCCTAATCTAGATAATTCAAACTTCTCTACTATCCTTTAATTTTGGATCTAGTTACATCAAAGAAAGAACAAACTCCAAACTACTTGCTAAAAATAGAAGTTCGCTTTGGCCATATTTAATGCATAACAATATCTTGAGAAAAAAGATTCTCCAGTATATTTTTGAATTTGAAATTAATGTGAGACATCTAGTACATATGGAGACAAATATGAGGCTGATTTGAATGTTGACCAGGCTCCCTGGCACATTTTCATAGCGATATGTTGTAGCTCGTTGTGTCACTGTAATCTATAATAGTTGTGTAGCGAGTTTACACAACATGTTTGTCTTCTTCAACAAACTTCATTCAGGTGGTGGCTGCAAAATTTATGGAGGCTAAAAATGATTTTTGTATCATCCATCAAGCATTACCCATCATCCTTTATTCATTTGTGTACTTACAACAGTTGTGTAGCGTGAGATCACTACACAAGTTCTGTACAATGCTACTTTTCCAGAAAAAGACTCAAAATAGATTAACCCTTAATTGATAAAAAAGGAAAAACTATGTCAACATGTAATCTATATATCAGCCACCTCTGCATGTAGGTCTAACTTTCCCCTAGATTCATCATCAATTTTTATCCTTAGTTTCAGAGACCTAGTTGATTTTCTCAATGACACATTCTGTCTTTTTAGGTTTCTCAATTTTGTTGGATTACTAAGATGGGTTGTGAATCAATAATAGAGCAATTCAATCCTTTTAAACCACAAAATGCAAGTGCTATATCAATGTAGCATTATCATCCAATAGTTGCAGAGTAAATAAACAATGAACAAATGAGCAATCATACACATACACAATACACCAATGCTTTTACGTCGAAACCCAAAGCAAGAGAAAACCACATAATGTTTTTTCTTATATGTCTTTAAGAATTACATTCATTGGAAGCACCAACTTCTTTGTTTTCCATCTATAATTGGAAGGAGGCTCCAACCCCCTAGTTTCTTAGGCTACAACCTGACGAAAGATACAACTCCCCAATTCTCTAGCTACAACCAAAAGGAGGATATAACCCCCTATGTTCTCCAACTATAAACGGAAGGTGGCTACAACCACCTCTCCTTGCCCCATCCAACCACCCTAAAATATAAGTAGAATGATGGAACCACTGTCACACTATCAGTGTGAGATATACTGTTGTAAACCTGTACCAATCAACCTGCACCAAAGAACTTGTAACAACCTATACCAATAACATGTGCCAACATGTACCATACATCAATCCGTACTTCAACTTGTACCATAAAAAAAATGCATCAACCATGCACCAAATATGTACCAATTATGCATCAACTACTCATCAACTATGACTCATCAATATGTACCAACATCATCAACTATACACCTCATGTATGTGCCAACTCATCAACTACTTGTCTCAACCATGTACCCAACATGTACCTCAACCAAAAATCCCTCATCAATTTCATCATCCAAATCTGATTTGTAACTCTGTAATAGACCTGTTGTATATGATCAGATACTTGCAAACGTTCCTTAACTTTAACAACAAGAGACTAGCATTTTCATCAAACTTTACTTTAGTCTCACATGACTAATTTTGGATTAGTCAACAACCCTAACTTGAAATAATCATAACTATGTACCTGTAATGAATAAAGATCTGAAAATAGTA
>ML838246.1:52889-73417 GCA_009831015.1 Picea engelmannii | reverse complement strand
ATCCAACCCCTTTGGGCGAACAATGTCAATATTATTCACACTCTAAAGTGAAGTTTATGAAAGGGCCAAAGGGAAATATAGAAAAATAACTTTCTAATTGTATAAACATGTTTTTGTGGAAGAAGATTTGTTACCTTTTGCATTTAAGGAGATGGAATTGTAAGCTCCAATATTAGGGGTGTGATGAGACAATGTTTGTGAATTTGGAAGGTTAGAATGGGTTGTGAGAAACCACGAATAAATCCCAAGCATGAGAGAGAGTGGATAGAGATTTGAGGCATGTTGTGATAACTAACCAATGGTGGTTATGACATATGATATTGATTCATGAATGCATAGAAGCATTGCAAAGGGAGATGATAAATGGAGACAATTGTGAGTCATGACTGCAAGAATTGGAAACTATAAGGAAAAGAGAGGAAATAGTCCATTGATGGTTATGAGTGTTTCGGGGATAAATGTCTTATGATATGGGTTATAATATCATATAGACAAAAATCCCAAAGAACTGAATCGAAATGAAAAATTAGTTTAAGAAGTATAACTAACTGCTAAGGATGAATAACCACCTACTTGAAATTTGAAGTTCAAAGAAGAGTATTCTCGTAAGTCCCTGATCCAATCCCTTGTTCGAGTATTCTCCTTACAAACCTTCACACAAAGGAAGGCAATAATTCAATAATAGTAGTTATGTAACTAACTTCTAGTAACCAACACCAAATATGATCAGTAGATCAATAACAAGATAACCAAATGTATACATATATTACAAAAGAAAACCAATAAATTGAGATTTAGATGGAAAAGAGAGTTCTCATTTTTATTAACAACAAGTAATATGCAAATATATCACCTGATTATGCTACAACACTAACCATAACCGATATCCATATTCCTTTGCTCGGGCCACTAATATAGGATGAACCCATGGTTCCTTTCTCTAGAAGAGTGAAGGGAAGCAGATTTGATTCTTCCTCTCAACAAGACAAGAAGGGGAAAGATGGTTGGAAACAAGGGTTTCCAGATAAGGGAGACAGATCTTAAAAACTTAGAATGAAATGGCTTGTAGACTCAATGGGATTTCACTAGCATAAATGTGCTTCAATGAATGTTTCCTCTCCTCCACCCAATGGATCTTATTTATACTTGAAAAAGGTGGATGGAGTAGTTAGACATGGGTTATAGGAGGTGATTAATCTAGGAAACTCGTGAAATCATCCCAAAAAGGCACATTATGCGCACATTTTTTAGTGAAAAATAAATGCATACGCAAGTCACTGAAGGGGAAAGAGCATATATAGAGTTTCATACGCTCTATGTCAGATCAAAAATAGCTTATGTCTAGACATAGGGTGTTTTTTAAATATTTTGAGGAGGAATTTGAGGAATTTTGGTATATAAGAGGGAGATGGATATGGGATTCAGGAAAAAAACTACATCTATGCATATGATGTGGAAAAATATGTTATAAAAATCCCCCCTAATGTGTGAGTTCATAAGGGAATCTGATGGCCGAAATACATTATAAATCCAGGAGGAAAATGTGCATTGGGCCCAAGAAAAGTTCATTGAACATTGGACCAGAAAAATAACTGCAGAAGAAATAAAGTATGAGATTACTATCCTCCCAAGGTGGACATACCCATGTTCAAGAGTGATGAAATCATGATTTCCAAATCAACTACACTATGGATCCATGAAGTATGTATATAAGCAATGATCATGGCCATGAAAAATGAGTACATAATGGATCCATGTCAAAAGAGATCATAGCCATGAACATATACACAGTGGATCTATTTCTAAGAATCAAAGGAGAATAAATGAAATCAAAGAGATGAACAAACCAATCCTCCTCAAATACCAACATCATGTAAAGGAGTTGTGCTATCTAATGCACCTTGGGTAGGAGCATAAAATAGGTGATGCTACTACATAATGAAGTTCTTCAAAACAAACCGTCGATGGTATGAGTCTACACCATGTGAATAAATGATTTGAATTCAAACATGGGAAACATCGTTTGATTATCGTTCATTGATGTATACCATTAACAAACATGATACAACCCACCGATAATGATAATGGGTGTCAAGGTACCTAGTACATTGTAGCAAGTGTGAATGAATGAGTTGATGTCAGACACTTGCATAATACATCAATAAGGGGACATTGATGTATTCACACTATCTATAGAAAGGGAATCTGCCATGGATGAATGAAATCCCCAAGGTACTAAAAAGTCTCTAGATATATATCCTGGAGAAAATGAGCTAGATTCAATCAGAAGATATTCATTGGAAGGAGGGAATTAAGTCATCCCCCATCATCCAACGTGAGGAACAACAAAAGGTTAGATATTTTGAAGTACTTGGATGAAATATTGGATCAACACACCACCGGGTATGCCTCACATGCACTAGATATAATAGTGCACAAAATATACCCTTTGAGTAACGACCAATATTGAAAACCACTGATAAAGGCAAGGAATTCCACCAATGAGAAAAATGGAACCCAAGGTATTGTACGAATCCCAAAGTGTGAATAGAGTTCTTGACGTCGAACACATGGGAAATCAATAAGTTAGAAACCATTGATGAAATGCCATCTACTAAGCACAAGGTAACCTATCAATGATGAAAATAGGTCTAGGGTGATGCTCTAGGTCAAAATCTTAGAGAAATGTGTCGTAGTCTATAAGAGCTAACCCGCCAGTGGGAATTCAATGGGGACCTTCCATACTAGCATTAGTATAATATAAATATTCTTGCAGATTCTAAGAAGTACTTGAAAATGGGAAGGCCAACATGAAAAGTAAGGAATTTTGAGGAATGACCGACACACGTTAAAACTTCCCTTGAACATAAGCATGACACAAAAGTGACTAGGGAAACATGGAATCAAATATGAACATTGACATAAGTCTGAGACATAGGAGGTATCAACATATTCTCCTTAGTGACTGGAAGAATAAACAGTCGAAGGAGTAAAGACTCAATGAACAAGGTTCAACTTCCTAAATCCATACTAAAACCCAATTTTTTGAGACAAAGACTAAAAAATAGTGCTTTGTTCAAAGGAAAGATGACTGCTACCAAACATATATTGAGAACTTGACTCTTTCCCATCCTCTTTTTTTTTATATTTGATTTTTTTTTTGTCTTTTTCATATTAGAAAGGATGAAAAAAAATAAAATAATGCTACAATATAGTGGAGGAAATGAGTGTCACGGGAAAGAAAACTAGTTCCAAGCGTAGGGAACATACCTATGCTCAATACAAGGAACACATGCAGGATATGGATAGTTGGGGGAATGTTTCCTCCAGAGATACATGTGTTAAGTTGCAAAGGAAATACACAAAAGGATAGAAACTTAAGATAATGAATAAGCATCAGGATATACAATAGCAAGTTGAAACCGACATTAAACTCAAAAGCACAAGAGGGAAAATGAAATGCAATATAAATTTTTAACACGAAAGTGTGGGAACCCCATGGGTATTGGCCAAAAAATGATTGAGAATAATTTATGAGGATTCATCACAAAGTTATGGTAGGACTAAATAGGGTTCCCAAGCCTACAAATAACTTCATCATGGGTAAAAGAATGGATATAAAATCACTAACTAGAGCACCCATAAATAAGGAAGGCTCTACCACGTAAAAGACGACACTTGTAATCAATTGAGAAGGTTTGTGTCTCAATTTAGTGGGGTCGATCCTAAGGCAGAGATGAAAACGACAATGATTATGCAAAGTGTAAGGATAAAATTCCCTATCCTATATGCCAATGATTGAAATCAATACCCGTTGAAGAGAAAAAAAACGGACTATGATGCTGGAAAAATTGTTAAAATACATCATTGTTTGTCATCAAACCTAAAAATTTTCAAAACCAAACTCCATCTACAAGTATTAGTTCGGTAGGTAAAACAAAGCAATGAGAACTCTAAACTATGTAAAATAGGGTAAAACATTTGTTGAAATAGTAAAAAAATAACTTTTTACCATACCATTTGTGACTTTACCCAAAATTGTGCTTTGGTGGAGAGGAAAGCCCTCAAAGTTTGATGGAAGATTGCAGAAGCTACATCCATTGAAATAAAAAATCATTAGGACCAGTTAAGAGGTCTTCTCCTACTCTTCCTTTTTCACCATTTCATTTTTTAATTTAGTCAAAGATGCAGCTTGGAAAGATCATTTAAAGTCTTGGGGGACACATACACGGGTATCCCTCACACGGGTAACATATATGTTTCCCTATATGATTATGTCATCGAAGTATCATGCGTGTATATGCTTCTATGCATACTAAAGGGCGTGTATGAGTGCACAACGGTTTGAAAAAAAAAATTCTAACCCAAATTTTAATGAATGATTGCAAGATGACAATTGTTTGGTGAGAGAGATATCATGAAGAAGTTGATAATCAAGTAGTAGATGACTTGGAGGTAGTGGTTGCATTTTGAAAATGCGGTTTATGGAAAATTTTCACTTTGGGAAACATGAGGACGCAAAAAAAATTAATACAGGTTTTAGTAGGGTATTAGATTCCATATGATGATGCATTTATGTTCGATGGCCAACCTATTAAAATAGAGGTGGAGGATATATACTTTATAACATGCCTCTCTCGACAAGGGGAGACAATAAATTTAAGAATTTGAGGCAGAGGAAGCTTGACCATTGATGAGTATATATCCGCATATTGTGCCCTAGATACCCAAAATGTGGGCACATAGATACCGATCATAAGTGTAGAAAGCATGTGATTAAAAATTATCTTGTTTACCATCTCTCAGATTACAGGATTTGCATCATTACACCAAGCATTGCTCCTACAGACGTTCTATGGGGTGGAATGCTTATGTCCTATAGTTTTTTATTGGTGCACCTCACTTCTAGCATCAATGAATATTCAACTTACAAAATACAAGTTAGGCAAGATGAAGAACTTGGTTATGGGATCATCTTGTGCTCCTTTGAGAGAGAGAGAGAGTATCAATATTGAGTCCACAGGTGGGAGTAGTTGGGGGGAGGGCGTGCCACTAGCACATATGATGGCGATTTCTTCACCTGGTAGTCTCGATCGATCATCATGATAAATGATTAATCCTATGTAGGGATAGACTTATGTAGAGACCCAAACATGCCATTACCTCCCAACGCCTCCTTCGATGTCATAGGTACAATATTTTTAAAATTTTTAAGTTTTTAAAATTTTATGTGATTTTCATTTTAACAAAGAACTCAAAAGGAAACCAAAAATACATTTTTTTGGTGTGGACCATATCTTAACAAAATATTATGACCATGTAGATGTTGGACCGGCAATATCGACAAGATACTTGAGACACACACGTCGAGGAAGAGGTGAACATCATCCTGGAGGGGATGTAGAGAGAGTACTACAACATGTACATAGGAACTTGGATGGACTCACTTTCCAAGTACCAATGATATAGATCAAATACCTACCATAGCCCATGCAACGATAGGTGGTCGAGGTACCATGGGCTTGTGTCCAGCTCTTCCGACGTCTGGAAAACATGGTTGTGTGTTATCACAAGGCTCATGTAGGGGTAGGGATCTCGACCTAAGAATATATACTATGTAGTATCGGTTGTGTGTGTGTGTGTGTGTATCAGGTCAGGATAGAAGCCCAATTTTGTAACGATAGACCACATTTTTGTACTTTATGAACATTGAAATAATATATCAAATTTTGTTCGGATTTTACTTATATTTATGTGATTTTGTAATGAATTTATTTTATGTACATGTATTCTTATGATTCATGAATGAAAAATATTCCAATCTAACACATAATTAGTCAATGCATCAATAATGAGGATAGAACTTCTAGTGTAACGTCCCCCATTACCAACAATCCAAATTTTTTCTCCAATATCAAAAAGTAACATACCCAGTCCCTAGTTGAGTCACGCCACACCAATATTCTTCTCTGATACCAATTCTAACAACGAAAATAACTTAATGATGAAATACCTACACACGCAACCGAACTTGTGCCGTGCGCGTTAACTATTTCCCAACATAAGCAATTGAATCCTGTGCGCGTGGAATTTCAAGCCTCACATTGGAATCTGTCACCAATACTACTAAAATTAACTAACATATAACACATATTAACTACCATGCCATGCATATGCAATAATTATGTAGAACCATCAATAAAATGCACAACCATGCATAATTACATACAATTACAACAAAAGAATTAACAGAAACATACACACAATAATACTCATGTAAACACATGTAAAATAACACTTATCTTTTGCTATAATTCACCAACTGCATGCATACCTTAGAATTTCCTCCTAGATGTAGAATCTATTGTTCATACACTCTCAAGAACAAGTCACTACCGAGTTGGGTCTATGACTCCACCAGGGCCAAGGATCCTAAGCCAACTAAGGTCTAACCCATAGCATAAAAAAACGCAGGCTTAGCCTCACACTCTAGCAATAGTTCCCAGCTCACAGCCTCTCATTCCCCACAACATGTCCCACCCAAGGAAATGTACCCCTTTTTATGCTCAACAATACTTCAGACTGCCCCACTTCCCTTATATGGATTCAACAAAAAACTGACCATGAAGTCTCAAAGATCTATAACACTTGGAACACAAGGTTTCTCAAGAAGTTAGAGCACCCACCAGCCCACACACAGGGAAAACTATTCCAAACAACTCTCTCACCCAGAGAGAATGATCCACAAGCCTGACAAAATGCTTCTTCAATCCAAAACCACCAAGGATTCATTGGGTAACAGTCAACTCCAACTTCTTCTTACACTCTCTAGCCAAGGTACGGATGATGGTTGCAAGGATGAGTGAAAAATTGGAAGAAGCATGAATGATGGAAATTACACTAAGTTCCCCACATTATAATGCATGCTCCTATCTTGACACTTGTCACTCTAGGAAATTCCTTTGACTCCACTTGGTAATGCATTCCTCTCACTTAGGAACTTATGATATAATTATAATATAAAGTTTATGACATAGAAATAATATTATTTTATTCCTTGGCTTAAGCCCCCATGACTTAGCCCCTTTCCCTTAGCCCCCCTTTGCCTCTAGTGGAGTCCTAGCCCCCCATAATCTTTCGTCTAACTTTCTCTTCCATAGTGATGTATTTTATTAATAAAAAAAAGTGTGATTAAATATCACATTTGTTTAATATTATTGGCCTAAATCACACAAACACTCTAGACTCAAAATGTATATATATACAAAGGCACTCTAGCCTAAAACATATTGGATCACCAGCCTATAAAACATATGTACAATTAAAACTTGGGGTTCATCCTAGGGGTATTACATCGATGAATGTGCACATAAGTAATAAAATTAAAGGAATTCTCAAGAATTCGTACCCATTGGAATCATCGAAGAAGAGTAGGGTCACAACTCGATACTCTACATGTAACTGAGACACCACCAACTGGGAATCCAAGTGAAATTCCAAATATTGAATGCCATGTGAGATGGATTCTACAAGGAGTCAGATCATGGTTCTATACTCGACCACATTGTTGGTTTTGGGCCCAAGACAAGCACCTCTCGAAGCCACCAGTTGGAATATGGGAAAATAAATCACCCAAGCAATGGAAGTAAGATTCCAAGTATGACGGCTAGCACCATTCGAAAAACCTATAAAGACCAATGAATCTGTATACATCTTCTTACCAAGAAAAAACACGATAAGAAAAAGACTGAGGAAAAGAAAACTAATTAATGTACAACAATTAGAAAGGGGCAGTTTCCTAGGCATTGCTTCTCAGGCATAATACCTCTTGAGATAGAGCCCATTTTTGGGCTCGGACAACATATTTCCCTCATGATATTTGAGTTTGTAAGCACCCTTAATTCCTCACAATGTAAGGCTTTTGACACATCGGATTGAACTTTCCTACCCCTAGAGAATATTTGTCTTGGTCATAAACCAAAACTAGATCAACTTTGGCGAAGAACTAAGAGTGGAAAACTTGTCGTAATAAACGTTGACATGTTTTTTATGCACCTCATTCAACGTGGTGTCATCTTGAAACTACTCATCAAGATGCTTAAGATGAATAAGGCATTCCTCTAAATCAAAAGTGTTTGGAAGGATATCAACAACTATATTTAACAAGGGAATTTCACATTTGATTGGGAAGACTGCCTCCACCCCATGAACAATTTGGAAAGGAAAAAACCCTTTGGAAGTCTTCACTAAGGTTCAATACACCCATAACACTGGATGAAGCATCAATTTCCATTTTGATTTTCTTGTGTTAACCATTCACTAGAGGATGACTTTGAGAGACTTATTAACAACCTCCACTTGACCATTTGATTGAGGGTAGTAAGGATACACATTCTCATGTTTAAATCCCAACTTTAAGGCCAAATCCAACATCATTTTGTTTTTAAAATGACTGCCATGGTTAGTGACAATCTCTCTCAAGACTTTGAACCTAGTATTTACTTTATTGAATATGAAAAGCGTTGTTGTCTAACCATTATTGGAAAACATAGGTATGAATTATTCCCACTTCATGAAGTATTCAACTGCCACAATGATAGACTTATGCCCCCTAGCCGAAGTTGGGTGAAACGTCATAAAATCCATCCCTCACTTAGTGAAGGGTTCGACAGTGATGACTAAAAACAACGAATCTAGATGTGCATGCATTTTCCTAGTAGAATATTGATAGGGATGACACTTTTTGACCTCCTTGATATAATATTTCAAAATAGAGGGAAAAAAATATCCGGCGTGTAGGATTTTTTGGGTTGTCAGCAACCCAAACAAATGACCGCCAGAAGCTACATTGTGACATACATTAAACATAGTCTGTGCCTAATTATGAGTCAAACAATGATGAAGGATTGAATCCACCCATTGATGATACAAAGTGTCATTTATAATAAGGTAATTCTTCGCTAGGTGGAGAATACATCATAACCCGTCTCACGAGTAGTTCGAAGAGAACTTCAAATTATGGATATACACAAGTATATACCCATACCACGGTTCACTAGAAGAAATAAGGAAAATATGCTCGTCAGGAAATGAGTCAATCATATGCATCCTTATCTTCCCTAGAAAGTTTTGACATCATCTCAATACAAACTAATGAATCCAATAATAATGACATCTCTAAAAAATAAGGTGAATATGAGTTGGATGATCTACTCTATTACGAGAGTGAGTAGCCATATCATCGAGATAGGCCTTGACGATGTGTTTAAGTTTGTGGAAAGTAAACAACATGTCCCACTGGAAAGTATCTCCAACATTCGTAAGACCAAAAGGAATTTTCCAATAGGTAAACATACCACAAGGATAGATAAATATTGTCTTATGTTGGTCCTCAAGATGTATTTGGATCTTATTGTAGCATGAGAATCCATCCATAAATGAAATTTTTTCACTTCCGACACACTCATCGATAATGTGATATATGAACAGTGTGGGGAAGTTATCCTTTGGACAAGATTTGTTTAAATATAAAAAATCCCCTCTCGAAAACTAAGTTTTGAGAGGAAGTAGAACCTATGGTGCATGTCCTCCTAGGGTCATTTTGCCCCAGTCATCGCTTCAAGGATAACTTTATTAGAAGGACAAATGGTATCCAAGCAATAAAGAGAATGATAAAATTTCACAACCCACACATGCACAGTAAGATGATCTAACTCCTATGTCACGGGAGGAGCAATATCAACATTTGCAGTGGTAATTTGTATGGTTTGGTAAGCAATATATGTTGCAAACAAAGGCATGGCCATTCCCCACATTCTCTATTCCTTCCATTGAACCACAAATTTATTGTAAAATCCACGGGTCCTCAAAGTATGTCATTCGAAAATAACACACTTGGGTCGCAGGAGTTGAAGAAATTGGTTGGTTAGAGCAAGTTGAAACAAATTCAATATAATAAATAGGTGTCATGAAGTTAAAAGGTACCATCAATGAAGGACACATTTTGACACCTATGCTCTCAGTGGTCGTCTCAGAGTTACCTATTAATGGAACAACTGATCCCATTGACATAGTTGGGTCATTTTGAGTGTATGACATTTGATCGATCATGTTGATATTCCCTTCATGAGAGAAAAAAAATCACTTGGAAAACTGAGGAAACAATAAGATCCAAGTGGAAATTAGTGGCCACCCATCTATTCCACTTGATCAAAACATGGGTTTCCACCTTGGTCATTTTTATACAGTTTTTCAAGTCATAAACTTCTGAGGAAGTTTTTAGGACCTAAACAACAGTTTTTGGGCATGGAACAATCACACTATAGGATTTAGCCAAAGTGTGATGAAAACATGTGTATTCCTCAGATATATCTTTCCAATGAGTTATCGTATTCCCCAAACCAAGATCATATGCAAAATTTACACCCTTGGGAAGTTGACATATCAACTACCCCCATCAGGCCCATAAACCTTTTAGCGTTTCATCTTCCAGGATTAGGGTTTTGGATTTTCTTTATGTTAAAAAATCCTTTGGAGCCTCATTGTAAACATCATCATATTCTTGTGAATGAGTGTAGCCATCACATCTCTTCTCAGAGGTAAGTTGCCACTATTCTAGTGAGTTCATTCACTCTCTGTTTTTACAGTTTCTGTACATTTTTTTCATTAATAAAAAAATTGGATTATTGTATCTCTGTGTTTCTAGAAATATATATGTGTATTTATGTATTATATTTCTTCCTTCATTTCATTCTCAAAATAATTTGGATTAGTGGTATGATATCAAACTACTCCTTTTCGTTTCTTAGTTCATGTCCCCGACAAGTTTAGGGTATAGAGAGTTGGGTCTTGAGCTAGTTTATCTTGAAGAAAATTGCTCTTGTTAGCCCAATCAACATCCCATGGGTGAAGAAAATAGAGACAAGGGAGAATAAGATCCCATCAAGTTGTTTCTTGTGGAATCCCTCATGTAGCAGAGGAACGAGATGTTGGAGAAATTTTCCCAAATCCTTCAACGATTACCAACAATAGTAGGCGCATCTTTGTCAAGTAGTCTCTTTGGACACACTACCCCATTTAAGGTATATGTTAATTTTTATATTCTTGTATTTGAAGGTTAGATCGATGCATATGATTTGGAAAAGTGGTTAAATTTGTTAGAAGGTTATTTCTTTGTTCACAATTTTTTTGATAGAGAAAATATCACCTTTGGACTCCTTAAGGATATTCCCTATGTCAAAAATTGTTGGGAAACTTACTGGGAGAAAAATTCTACATAGGAGTCTGGAATATTTGGGGTCGAGCCCACTTGGGATTTTTTTATGGATGCGGTCAAGGATAAATATCACCCTATGGGAAACTATGATGACCAATACATGAGATGGACCACACTACATCAAGAGAGGGGCCAAAAAGTGCCAGAGTTTACAAATACCTTCCATACCTTTCACACCAAGCCGAGTATCAAAGAATCCAAGCGACATATAGTTCTAAAATACCACATGGATGTACACATGTACATCTAAACCAAAATTGAATTTTTGGACATTTCATCACTAGGAGCCTCTTATCGATATTCTGTCAAAATCAAGTAGAAATTTAAGTAGCAGAACAAGCAGGAGTTCGGGTATGAAAATCCACAAAAAACAAAGTATGGTAAAAAAATAACTAACTCATAGAACAACCAACCTCAATACCACCATTCCAAGATGCAGGAAAAGAAGGGTAATATGAAGACGAAAAAAGGACACTAGGAAGTGGTGCGACTTCCACAAAATCCCTTGGCACAACACTGATGAATGTTGCTAAAAAAAGTCATTGGTGGCCGAGCTCAAAGAAATAGAGCCGATCCCTTCCTCAGAATTTGATTTAGAAAATAATAAAAGGAGATAGATCATTGATGTAGAACCCACTGCTATTTTTGCGACCACAAAAATACAAACAGAAGAACCAAAGGATAATGAGGAGGGGGAACACCTCTTCCATTCAGATATGTGGGTGAAGGGGACCCCGCTACATTTTATTGTTGATAGCAGAAAACAGAAGAAACTCATCTCAGTAGAGGTCATCAATTATTTTGATTTGCTGACAACACCAAACCTGCAACCATACAACATCAGATGGATTTTCCATGGACAAGATCTTCATGTTAGCCAACAATGTCGCCTGCCATATGGCATCAATCCCTTCAAGGATGAGGTATTGTGTGATGTTGCCCCACTGGAAGTCTGTGATGTTATGTTAGGCCAACCATATATGTGGAAGCCCCATGTTGTTTATGAGTCTCCACCCTATAGCGTCATTGTTACTTTGGGGGGTCATCTCTATAAGATACCAGAGGTAGTCCCTAATACTTTCCTGACAAAACAATTCCACAAAGTAATCTCTCATAGCACAAAGTTTATCCTCTTCACGATATGGTCATAAGGTGAACATAAATACACTACAACCATTTCAGCTTCAACCCAATACCTTTCTATCTAGCAGAAGCATATTGTAGAAGAGCACAAAAATATTGTTGTGTCACCTATGGGGGTGCCTCCACACTACCTAATCCAACAAAGTTACAACAAAGCCCTTCATACTCCTCATATTGCATATTTACCGACAGTTTCTGACCACACTTGGGCACATCATGCAGATATATCAATTGAATGGATCCAACCCCTCTAACTATAGGTTCATAATATCCTTCACCAAACTAAGCAGGAGAGCTTCTTCAACAAGAAAAGTATCTCACCAAGGTTTAGATTAAGAAAAATATTCCCTGGGAACTAGACGCAATGGAGAAAATTTATTCCTAAGGAGGGAAGAATGATATGGGTGGAAATTGGTGTCCACCCATCTATTCCACTGGCTCAAAATAGGGGTTTCCACTTTGGTAGTTTTTCTACAGTTTTTCGAGTCCTTAACTCCCGGGGTCATTTTAAGGCCCTAAAGAATGTTTTTTGGGTGTGGCACAGTCACAATATAGGCTTTAGCCAAAGTTTGATTGAAACATGTGTAGTCCTCATATATACCTTTCCAATGAGATATCATGTGCCCCAAACGAATATCACATGCAAAAGTTACGCCATTGGGAAGTTGATGTATCAACTACCCTCATCAGGGCCCACAAACCTTTTGGCGTTTCATCTTTCAGGGTTAGGTTTTGGATTTTATTTATGTTAAAAATTAAATTGGAGCCTCAGTATAAACATCATCATCTTGTTTTGAATGAGCATATCCATCACATCTCTTCTCAAAGATAAGCTGCCACCATTCTAGCGAATTCATTCACTTTGTATTTTTACAGTTTTTGTACATTTTTGTCATTAATAAAAAATGTGCATTACTGTATCTCTATGTTTCTAGAAGTATTTATATGTATTTAATTATTATATTTTCACCTTCATTTCATTCTCAAAATAATCTAGATCACAATAGTTGTTATAGCATATGTCTAGTTATGCCCTAGCAAAAGGTTGTAATTGATCAAAGTGTCGACTACTTCCACTTCTATAGAAATAGTGTTATCCCCTAACTAGACAGGAAAGGAGGAAATAATCCCACATGGCTTAAAATATCATCCATTGAACACAATTAATAAAATTGGATATGGGACAAGCTTAAGTGATCCAATGGCTATCCAACATGACAAATACATGACACAAGTCAAAGTTCCCTCATCTATGACCATTCTAAAGATAGTTTTTTTGTTGTACACTACTTATATCTGGAACATGACATGATAAGGAAGGTGAGGCTTGGAATTAGAAGTGTCAAACATGATAACATAAGAACTGGAGGAATCAACAACCCCTATTGCTGACATCAATGCACTCCATTAAACATGGAAACTTTGGAGTACTTCTAAATATGACATAGCGCATGATGCATGGGAAAAATATTCTACAATCAAGTACTTTTGGGTAGCCCGAGAATTTGAGTTGTGCGATGATCATTTGTACACACCCTTAGGTATGTGTGGAATTGCATCTCCTAAAGGTTTCTCTATATGTAGAGGATTTTGTAGTTTAGGGGATTCATTTACCTTCAAAGTAGACTCAAGGTTATCGTAGCTACAAGCCCTAGTCAACAAGTGAATATTCGATCTCATCATGTAAAATTTCAATGAATTAATATCATGAAAGGGTGCCCCTTGTGGCTTTCTTATGTTACTTGAAGTGCCTAAAGTCATGTGTTGTCCTTGAGGGAAAGGGTTGGTTAAAAAAACAAGTCATTTTTGCACCAACAAATGCTAGGCCTCTTCAAGTTTGGGGCATTGGTGCATTAGATGATCCTCTTTTCATAGCCTACAAGGAAGTTTAACCTTGTTCTTTTCCTTCTTATCCCCACCAACATTGTTTCCATGTTTATTCACGTTGTTATTATTCCCACCTCCCTTCTTACCCTTGTTTTTCTTTTTTCCTGTGGGTTGTTGGTTACCCTTTGGACTAGTCATCTGCACATGTACATCGAATGTTTGGGGAGGGAGAGAGGTTGAATTATGAGATTGACCATCCACAGCTGGATGAATAGTCATTTGTTTCATTTGGTGTGCAACCAAATTTGCGATAACATTACTGACAGAACCAACAACACCATCAACATGTGATCAGTGCTTACGTCATTGAGGATCAATAGTCAATTTCGACACATTAGGAAATATTTCATATAAGACCCCACACTGAGAATATACCAAGTCTAACTATTGGGCCCTGAAAATAACTTTCTCTTCAGATGTCACTCTTGAGAGAGAGAATTCTTTGGAGATATAAGGAAAAAAATGCTTTAAAGTCCATTCCAAAAGGAACACGAGAGGAATATGAGCCTTTATCATCCTCTTCCTTATTCACCATTCTTGAATGTGGTAGGATATATAGGTAGCATTATCTTACGTAAAAGTAGACAAGAGATCGATGTCAACATCATACTATATATGAAGTTGGAATTGGTTAAGGGAAATTGTCACTAAATCATGAAAATCACAAAAGGATGGTCCCTGAAGTTTGATATACTATTTCACAGAAACTCCAATAAAAGTGGGTTGAAATAGTCTCAATCTGATGGAGTCATCCATCGACAAGTTTGATGAAAACTATAAGTGGAATGTCTTCACATGATCACCTAGATCCTCATTCTCTTTCCCTTTGATATAATGCACTGAAATGGAGATCAACATGGAATGCTTTTCATTGATATGATACACATATAAACACATGATCACAACCTTTGGATTCATCTTCCAAGAGGTCTATTGGAATATCGATGATGGTTTCTATCACTTGTATTTTCATATCCCTTCTCAAGTGAGGAATGCCATAACCCTAACGAATGGGGTTTCAAACATCCCCCTCCTTAATATAAAGGGGTGTATGTAAGTCCAAGCAGAGAGATGAAATATGGAAGTGGACAATATGGTTGAATGTGCTCTCTAAATCGGTGGTTTTGGGATGACCACAAACCAAATGGCTAGCAGAAGTTGATGTCTTCTACTGAATGGAGGTGGTGGTTTAAGGAATACCAAAAACCATAGAACTTGGCTCTAAGGCTCATTGGTTTCCAAAACATTTCCTAATTTAGCTAGAATTTGATGTCTTCTTCTAATTAGAAGTGCTCCCAAATGGAGGTTTAAAGATGACCACACTTTTTTTTCTAGTAGAAGCTGAAAGTCTTCTACTAAATTGTGGTTTAAGGAATACCACAAACAAAATCATGTTGATGGTTCTGATGTTGGATCGCTTGTTATTTCTCAATTGATAGGAATTTGAAACTAGAATCTTGACTACCAATCACTAACATTATCCCCCCTATCAGGTACAAGGTGAGAAGATGAAAATATTTCTACTGCAAGATGTGTTAATACTAGACAATGAATTGTTCGATATGACCGATATATCTTCTTGATTGTTGATGACCATTGCCAAGAAGTGATCCACCCATAGTATTTCTTTACTCTTGCATTTTTATTTCATTTGGAACATTTTTTTGAAGGATGATTATGCTTTCGACAATTCTCACAAGGATGAAGAACAAAACACTGATCTTCCATGTGCCCAACTTGATGAAAATGTTGGCTTTTAGGAATCTTCTCTTGAACTATAGCAGGTGAATATGAAATTTCTTGATGAAATCCATCACTTTGAAACTGGATTGGTTTGGTATAATCTAAAATATGAAAGGTAAATTCCTTTTCATATCTGATACATGTTTTTTTCTTGTCGTATCTGATTTATTTCCAAGATATGGTGATTTTCTTGGAAAGAGAAAGCTGAACTTTTTTATGCACAACTTCATCTTTATCTACACTTGCATCTGAAATTGGATCACTGAGTTTCTGCTGCACTGGTGGTTGGTCTAAATTATCGTCATCATCATCCAAAACATTGTTGTTCTGAACAAGGACTATTTCAAAATGTTGAGGATTCTTTCGTTGAAGTTGATCATGAAGAAGTTGAATCTGAGATTGAAACAATTCTATTTTGTCTTGTGAAACTTAAAAACAATTAATAATAGATTGAATAGTTTCTTTGTCAGTTGTGACCATATTGTTGATAGTAGAGAGTATTAGAGTATTCAATAACTCTAATAGTTCATCAATTTGATCCATTTAAATATTGACTTAGACCTCAAAGGGTTTCTTGCAACTCCATCCTTTAATAATAAAACTCTACAATGCAAACTCAACAAATGAAGGGTGTCAACTTCTATTGAAAATGCACTTCTTTACAATGTAATTCAACTTGAAAAAAGACACAGGTTCACATGGAAATGAAAGAAGCAAAGCACAATGTTGAATACTTCAACAATTTTCTTTAGTTATGTAATCTTTGTTTAGGGTTCCATTGATGCTTTTCTATTGGTAATGGTGAGGTGAATGAATAACTATTTAAATGGAAGCTTCATTCTTTCCAAAACCCTTGGTTCAAAGATTTTGTTGTATGAACAAAAAAAAACCCTCGTAGGGTTTCTACAATAGAGTAGACAAAATAGAATATGAACTATTGATAACTTCCCATTAGTTAAAATGTGTTATTGGAAAATCAACCCATAAAATAAACTTTCAACAACCACATCAAATTGACTACCTATCGAACAATGTTTCCCAACATCAAATGCTTTCAGAAATGACTAAGCTTATTATCATGTGTTTGTTAGATATAATAAAAAATCTTCTACCATATCTCAAAGTGTTTAAACTAACATGCATAGTAACTAAGCATAGAGATTCAGGAAAGTGGGTTTTAACAACATCGAAAACAATGCTTCTCAACACGTTGAAATCAATAGAAAAAAATATTGTAGGGAGAATATGAATCCTTGTCAAAATACTCAGTGGGGTTCAAATTGGAAGGAATTGTATGCACCATAGATGGAACCATGAAGAATGAACTACCTAACTGTTGCATGAAACTCGCAGGCAAGTGGAACACCAAAATAAAAGAAGAGCTAGTGGTTATGAAATTCCATGCCAACCTCTTGAGACCAATCCAAGATTAAGTTGTAGGTTTCATAAGTTTCAATGAAACACAATGTAAATGGGGCTTGAAAGTGTCTACAAGTGGCTTGTGGGAAAAAATCAATGACATGGTTTTGGGTGCCCTTGGTTAAGACTCAATTCCCAAAATAGGCTGCAAGCTTTAATCAATGAATTTATACAATTGTCGGGAAGCTTAAAGTTGTCTAGGAAGCCTCTAAACTGGTGATTTCCATGTGGATGGAGAGGCGATGGAAGAAAATTAACTCCAAGGAAAGAAATTGAGAAAGTGACCCCTCCCCTGATGATGGTGAATTCTTACCAATGACTAGCGTGTTGGAAATATTGTCATTGATGGCAAAGGCTGAGGCAAAAGAGTTTTCATGTAGAGTTTTCTGTAAGAAAATCAGTGTATGGTTGAGTTTTGGATGGGCGCATATGATCGTTGAAGAAGGTCACTGACAACTGTCAGATATGCAGAAGCTATGAGGAAGATAAGGCAGATAACGCGTTGGCCACCCTGGAGGACAGGTAGTAGGTGCTTCATCGGAGAATCGGGAATTGGAGTTTCGTGAGTCCCGTGAACAAGTGCATCAGACATCATGAAATCACGATATGTGATTTTCCGATAGCATGTGGGCCACCCTGGAGGATAGGTGGTAGGTCAAAGGCCCGTCAGAGGACCAGGGTATCAGGAATCGACAAATCGGTATTCCCGTGAATGAAGGATCGGGGAAATCCCTAAAGGAAACCCCGACGTGGAATCTGAACTGTCCATTCAGTGGGACGCGTGTCAGGAGTATGGAGGAAGTTGGGGATCGGCAAGAGTCGGGACATTGGCCATCAGGAAATCAGAGTTCCCGAGGACAAGAAAGTTGAGACATCGAAAGTCTCAAAATCCCGAGAGTTAATCTGAGCTGTCCGTCTGAAGAAGGACACGTGTCACGCGATCATGCATATCGGAGATTCGAGACACTAGGCATCAGGACTTGTAGGTCTCGAAACCCCGGAAAGATCAAGAGCCATCCATATGGAAGGACGCGTGGCAAAGGATCGGGCGCCGTCGGCACTTTGTCCATCGGGAAATCGGAGATCTCGGTGACAAGGGATTTGTGCATTGTGAAATCACGATCAGTGAAACCTCGATCAGTGGGGAACAACTGTCAGCACAACAGAGAAGGAGGACAATGACGTAGTGGAGAATAGATGTCAGCATAAAGGAGCGTCAGGATTTGGATGATCAGGAATCACACGGGAGTATGCATTGAGGCATCACAAACCCTGTAGCCCCGATGGGGTAAGGTTGCGGTCACGGTGTGACGGTCACGTTGACTGGGAGCTAAGCTCAGGAGGGCTAGAGTATGGAATGCCGAAACCCGATTTAAAAAGGTGCGCGTAGGTTTAATTCAAATTTTAAAAAGGGGCCTGATTTCCCCCGAGCAACAAATATGGGACCCGATGAGCGTTGAATGGTTCCTTGACCCATGGGCTTAAGAAGGGGTTGATGCCCTTTCTACAGGTGATCTGAAGAAGCAAAGTAGGATGGTAAGGACGGTAAGGATGATGATAGGTTGCAGGGGTCCCTTTTGGAGGATGTGGAGGCCATTTTCTGACAGTAGGCACATCTACAGGTCGCTGAGGTCATTTGTACAGGCGGCAGAAAAGTTTGAAGTGGGAGGAACCTCATTGTAGCAGTTGGGTGGCAGATCTACAATGAATCTGGGTAAGTTACTATAGATCTAAACTGCTCAACAACACATATTATTACTGATCAATAAAAAAAGAGAGGGGGAAGTATATATATATATATATATATATATATATATATATATACACGGGTCATTCACATTAAAGATGCATATGAAGGTTAGGATCTCTGATGAAGGATGTTGAATGCATATTGAAGTCTGGGTTATTGCTGATATTCTAAAGCTTTGGGCAAAATATGTTTGTTGACAAATGTACAAAGGGTTGAAATTGCTTGATCCAGTGTGAAAATTGATGAAACGCGACCAACAACATGTTTGAGGGTTAAAGTCTTCAGTAGAAGCACCCTACTAGTAGAAACTGGTGCGATTTTCAGGGGGTTGAAGCTCCCTTCCAGGAAAGACTGGTAAACGAGAGAAGGTTGCAGCCTTCTGCAGGTAGAAGCCTGCGTACTAGTATGATTCTGCACTAGTACAATGTTGTAAAACATTTTCTTAATGATAATTATTGAAGACAGAGACAACGACAACGATGGTTTTCTCCCAATTTGGGTTTCCACCTTAAATCCTGGTGTTCATGTGTCTTACTCATGTGCGTTGGCTTATTTTGTTATTACTGCACTGAATTAATGCTTAATAGACACCTGATGAATAAAGAAATTCATTATAAGATCTTTGAATACACTCTTGTTTCTTTAAGACTATACAATAACTGGTCTTTACAAAGTAACCTAAGGTTTTTCAGTGAAAGAAAAGAGAAAATTAATTGATTGCTGAAATACTGATTCACCCCCCCCCTCAGTATTTCTCAACAATTGGTATCAGAGCGGGTTCTTCTGAAAAGGCTTAACTGCTAGAAGGAAGTTCAATCAAAATGAGCAATCAAGACAGAATAACATCTAGCAGGCCTCCACTCTTCAATGGAAACAATTTAATCTTCTGGAAAAAAAGGATGAGATCTTATCTTCAGTCTCTGGGAGCAGATGTATGGGCTATTGTTGAAGGAGGATATCAATATCCATCTACAGTACCGACATATCCAACAGAAAGAAAAACCTATGAAACAAATGCAAAAGCAATCAATGCTCTGTTAGGAAGTCTAACTGAATCAGAATTTGTCAAAGTCATGCAACTGAACATAGCAAAGGACATATGGGACAAAATCATTCTGAGTTATGAAGGTGATGCAAAGGTAAAAAGTGCTAAACTACAAACTCTCATAATTCAATATGAGAATCTTAAAATGAATAATGAGGAAAGCATTGCAAATTTCTTTTTACGTCTTGATGATATTGTAAATTGCATGAGAAATCTGGGAGAAACAATAACCAAATCTACTTTGGTTGAAATTTTTTTAAGATCTC
>ML838246.1:42651-52789 GCA_009831015.1 Picea engelmannii | reverse complement strand
TTTCCTATCACAAACAAAATACCTTAAGCAAATCCTCAAGAAGTATGGCATGGAATATTGCAAACCTGTAAGTACACCAATGATAACTGGGTGTAATCTCAGTTCTAATGATGATTCTCCCATGGTGAATCAGCCAGAATACATATCTATGATAGGAAGTCTACTGTTTCTCACTGGGACAAGACCAGACATTATGCATGCAGCTGGGATTGTTGGATGATTTCAAGCCAATCCAAGAGAGTCTCACCTTTAGGCTGTGAAAAGAATATTCAAATATCTACAAGGAAATCAAGATTTTGGACTATGGTATCCAAGGAATGCTGATCTTACTCTTCATGCATACACTGATGCAGATTGGGTTGGAAGTGTTGATGATCGCAAAAGCACTAGTGATGGTGCATTCTACATGGGGCCCCGGTTAGTATCTTGGTTCAGCAAGAAACAAAGTTCCATTGCCTTATCTACAACAGAAGAAGAATATGTGGCTGCAACATCTTGTTGCACTCAACTTCTTTGGATGATGCAAACCCTTAAAGACTTTCAAATCAAATGTTCATCTCCTATCTCTATTATGTGTGATAATACAAGTGCCATCAATATCTCAAAGAATCATGTTATGCATTCCAAGACCAAGCACATTCCCATCAAATATCACTTCTTATGAGAACAGGTGCTTGAGCAAAAGGTGAAACTGGAGTATGTTCCCTCCAAAGAACAAGTTGCTGATATATTTCCCAAACCTTTACCCAGGGAAGCATTCGAATATCTCCGCCAAAAACTGGGAGTAGTCTCTGCCATGCATAGGATCAGGTCTACCTAAGTACAAAAGTCTCAATTGGTTGTACGGTGCTGATAAGCATCTCTAAATGCTCTGACTATGGGGGCGCCTTGGTCATCTGAAAAGGATCATTATGACATTGCAACACGATCTCAAGGGGAGCATGGTCCTGTCCACTCCTTGCCATTGATGTCAAAGGGGGAGGAAAAAGACAGAGGTAGAGTATTGCCATCAATGAAAAAGGGGGAGATTGTTGGAAATATTGTCATTGATGGCAAAGGCTGAGGCAAAAGAGTTTTCATGTAGAGTTTTCTGTAAGAAAATCAGTGTATGGTTGAGTTTTGGATGGGCGCGTATGATCGCTGAAGAAGGTTGCCGACAGCCGTCAGATCTGCAGAAGCTGCGAGGAAGATAAAGCAGATAGCGTGTGGGCCACCCTGGAGGACAGGTAGTAGGTGCTTCATTGGAGAATCGGGAATCAGAGTTTCGCGAGTCCCGTGAACAAGTGCATTAGACATCGCGAAATCATGATATGTGATTTCCCTATAGTGTGTGGGCCACCCTAGAGGACAGGTGGAAGGTCAAAGGCCCATCGGAGGACCAGTGTATCAGGAATCAGCAAATCGGTATTCCCATGAACGAAGGATCGGGGAAATCCCTAAAGGAAACCTCGACGTGGAATCTAAACCGTCCATTTGGTGGGACGCGTGTCAGGAGTACGGAGAAAGTCGAGGATTTGCAAGAGTTGGGATATTGGCCATCGGGAAATCAGAGTTCCTGAGGACAAGAAAGTTGAGACATCGAAAGTCTCGAAATCCCGAGAGTTAATCTGAGCTGTCCATCTGAAGAAGGACACGCGTCATGCGATCATGCGTATCGGAGATCCGAGACACCAGGCATTGGGACTTGCAGGTCTCGAAACCCTGGAAAGATCAAGAGCCATCCATCGGGCAAAGGATCGGGCGTCGTCGACACTTTGTCCATCGGGGAAATCGAAGATCCCGGTGACAAGGGATTTGTGCATTGTGAAATAGCGATCAGTGAAACCCCGATCAGTGGGGAACAACTGTTAGCACAGTAGAGAAAGAGGACAACAACGTAGTGGAGAACAACTGTCAGCGTAAAGGAGCGTCGGGATTTGGACGATTGGGAATCACACGGGTGTATGCATTGAGGCATCACAAACCCCGTAGCCCCGACGGGGTAAGGTTGTGGTCACGGTGTGACGGTCACGTTGACTGGGAGATAAGCTTAGGAGGACTAGCGTATAGAATTCCGAAACCTGATTTAAAAAGGCACGCGTAGGTTTAATTCAAATTTTAAAAAGGGGCCCGATTTCCCCCGAGCAATAAATATGGGACCCGATGAGCGTTGAACGGTTCCTTGACCCATGGGCTTAAGAAGGGGTCGATGCCCTTTCTACAGGTGATCCGAAGAAGCAAAGTAGGACGATAAGGACGGTAAGGATGGTGATAGGTTGCAGGGGTCCCTTTTGGAGGATGTGGAGGCCATTTTTTGATAGTAGGCACATCTACAGGTCGCTGAGGTCATTTGTGTAGGCGACAGAAAAGTTTGAAGTGGGAGGAACCTCATTGTAGCAGTTGGGTGGCAGATCTACAATGAATCTAGGTAAGTTACTATAGATATGAACTTCTCAGCAACACATATTATTACTGATCAATAAAAAAAAAGAGGGGGAAGTATATATATATATATATATATACGGGTCATTCACATTAAAGATGCATATGAAGGTTAGGATCTCTGACGAAGGATGTTGAATGCATATTGAAGTCTGGGTTATTGCTGATATTCTAAAGTTTTGGGCAAAATATGTTTGTTGACAAATGTACAAAGGGTTGAAATTGCCTGATCCAGTGTGAAAATTGATGAAACGCGATCAACAACATGTTTGAGGGTTAAAGTCTTCAGTAGAAGCACCCTACCAATAGAAACTGGTGCGATTTTCAGGGGGTTGAAGCTCCCTTCTAGGAAAGACTGGTAAACGAGAGAAGGTTGCAGCCTTTTGCAGGTAGAAGCCTGCGTACTAGTATGAGTCTTCACTAGTACAATGTTGTAAAACGTTTTCTTAATGATAATTATTGAAGACAGAGACAACGACAGCGGTGGTTTTCTCCTGATTTGGGTTTCCACCTTAAATCCTGGTGTTCATGTGTCTTACTCATGTGCGTTGGCTTATTTTGTTATTACTGCACTGAATTAATGCTTAATAGACACCTGATGAATAAAGAAATTCATTATAAGATCTCTGAATACACTCTTGTTTCTTTAAGACTATACAATAACTGGTCTTTACAAAGTAACCTAAGGTTTTTCAGTGAAAGAAAAGAGAAAATTAATTGATTTCTGAAATATTGATTCACCCCCCCCCTCTCAGTATTTCTCAACATAGCGATGAATATCAAGAATCCAATGAGAAGTTGCAAAGAATTGTTATAGATGAGGATGATACTATAATGAGAATCACATGCGTGCTACATTGAAGTCCTTAATAGTTTCATTCCACTGATCCGAAGAAATTGCTCAATTTTATGAAGATCCATTGACTACTTCAAATGCCCAAGAAATTAGACTATAACGAGCATGCAAGAAAATTAGGAAGGTTTTCTAGCACAATATCTTGACACTCTGATAATGAATATGAGGAGAATCCAAAGAGAATGAAGAGAGAATACTATGGTTTCATGCAAAGAGAGGATATATGAGTGAGAGAGTGAGAAAAACCTAAATGAATGGACACAGATCTGAGCAGTCTTGTGGTGGGAGAGATGCCTTAACGATTGCTCACAGATGGGAAACTAATGCACATGACTGAGGGGACAAACTAGAAAATGAATAACCATAGAGACATTCCTACAGAGGGACATTTCTGCACACGAGAGAAAAGGAAACACCAAGAAAAGCGAATCATGGAGTTTACCTGCTCCAATGCTATGGACAACTACCATAGGCCCTAAGAACTATAGATATCTAATACCACTGATAGAATGCAATGGAATGGATATCAACATGGAATGTTTTTCATTAATATGATACACATAAAGACATGATCATGACCTTTAGATTCGTCTTTCGAGAGGTCTCTTGGACTCTTGATGACAGATCTTATCACTTGTCTTTTTATATTCCTTCTCAAGTGAGGAATACCATAACCTTAACGGATTAGGTTTCCAACACCCTTCGAACTTTGGAATGTCCGAGGGGAGTTTAATCAGGACCAAAGGCCATTTAGGGTTTTGACACACAAAATTGTTCTTGATTTTAGTAAATTCTAGCAAGTTTAACATTGCTAGAAAAGGGAGTTGCGGTTGTGACATGGAATTTCGATTTCTAAGCTTGAAACCCCTAGATTGGAAGGAACCCTTTAAAGAATAACCTGAATTATAATTGGAACTAGATTGCCATAAATATCTTGTAGGTTGGCTAGGGTTATGATAGAAACCATGATGTCCTTGACCATAAGTAGGATATCCTCCACTCATTAGATTTCCAGAATTTTTGAAAGGGTTTTATCATGTCATCATCCCTTGCGAAGAAAAATATCCTTGCATGGGATTCTGTGATCTTTTGAAAGGGTCCCCCCTTGTCGAAATCCAAAAAGAGGGGAAATAACTACTCCCTATATTATCAAATTAATAAAAAGTTTTCGATCTTATAGGCGTGTCAGAATAATGAAAACTTCCACCCATTTGATTACCCCACCCGACAAAAGTATTAGCCCTAGAAAAAGTTTCACTTCCTAAAGAGGGGGTTTGATGGAGGGATATGCCCCCTTCCCCAAGGGAAACCTTGTAGAGGAGTTGAAGAACTCCCTTGATTGACACCAGGGTTCTGAAAAATTAGGGTAGCACTGGTTGGGACATGTGGCATGCCCAGAGTCAGCATCCCAAATGAAAAATAACCATAAACAAAAGGTGAAGATGATGCTGAGCTCATGGCTTGAGTGGGCCCAATCAATAGAAGTATGGAACTACTATTTTATAGTGCTTGTTGGTTAGGTAGTTGAATGAGGAGGTGAAAATCCTCCTTCAACAATGGCCAATGTGGGGATATGATGACCCCCATAACCTAAAACATTACCAATGTTTTCTATATTGGACCACTAAAAAGAAGGATTGACAATGTAATATGAACTTGTAGAAGTCAAAATTTTCATAAGGACCATACCTTCAGATCCAGTAAGGGGAGGATTAAAATTTCTTATGAAACCTTATTCTTGAAGATATTCAACTCTAGTAACTCCTTCTATAGAAGTTTTCAGTAAGAGGAGGGTTAACATTTCTTACAAAACCCTTGTCTTGAAGATATTCAACTCTAGTAACTCCTTCTATAGAAGTGTTCAAGTCCATAGAATTTGACTTTATTGGATCATATGAACTGGTGTATTCTAGTTGACACCTTTAAGGAGGTGGATCCACCCTTTCTAAAAAAATACCTTGGATCCTTCGAGACTGGAGGAGCGGTTAGTATGTCACCTTAAATCAAGGATTCAAAGTAGCTACAAATAGATTCCATAAGGTTTAATAAACAAACATAAAACACCACTAAAAAAGATACATGGTAATAGGACACACAAAACACTTTCCCAAAACCTCGAACCAAGTGGATTAGGTTCTAAATCCAAAGAAATTAAAAAGATGAAAATACACCTTTCATGGGTTGATACTGGTTGATTAAGTCTCGAGACTAATCAACGAAGGAGTGAGAAATGATTAAGATAAACTAATTGGAAATCTCACTAGTGGTGCAAGTGTCCTTGTAAAGATGAACATCTTCCAAAGGGGTTGAGGTGGTGATATATCATATGTTCCAAGTTGTTGTATCCTTTTCGCCACTTGGATGAGTAAAAGAGGGAAAATTGCAACTCCAGTTGGGTCTGCTGGACAGGACATAAGTTAGTGTATGAATCAAATGACTTAATCAAATGAAATAAGCAAACAACTAAGCTAATAACAACTAAAGAAATGGAACTACAATGCATAAGGAAATTAGAACCAAAATCAATCAAACAATTGACCAATATTCATGCCACCAATGGAGAGGTTATATTAGTGGGAAGACACCAAAGAGAAAAGGGTGACTTATGGATCCCCTCTTCCTCCTAGGGAGGGATCTTGAGTCACCTATGTGAGAGATCTTCTTACAAATGGAAAACTAGAAAGTGAATGGTGAAGAAATCCAAGATTATTCCTTGAAGAGGTGAGGTGAATAACTTAATGAGACGATGCTAGTATACTCCAAGAAGGAAGAGGTTCCCTGTAGGAGAATAGAGGCAGCATAATAATACAATGAGATTCTTGAATTCATAGTGCACCCATGGCCTCTTTTTATATAAAATATTTGCGGCATTATCCAACCGGTCTTTAGTGTGAACAAGGGGCCCTTTAGGGCACCCTTAGGTCTTTGACCAACCCCCCACTTGGATTCCTCTCAGATTTGAGGGTCAAATCAACTTGGGAGATAAACCAGAAGTGTGTGAGGGGCCAAAAAGAACCATAAATGCATCATTAACAGGAGTGCACAACTTTTATCATACATAGTAACGCATTGGACGCATGTGCGCTTTTTTGAATTTTTTGGCCTACATACGTGCGCACGCTTCCTGTACTAGTGTTTCTGCACATGTCAATTTTATAACTAGTTGTATAGTTTGTTCCTTTTGGAAATTATTTTTTAGGGATGCTGGTGAACTAATCGGTGTTTGGAGATGCTGGATTCCTATAACCATTTGTAGAGGAAATTTCAGTGATAACAGATTCCCCCTGATGTGTGATGTTAGGAGCATACGTATAGCCAAAATACATCAATGTTTCTTCTACTGAGAGTACCATTGTAAGAAAGAGTCTTGAGAGGAACTGCAAGAGAGACCCGTCAGAAGGAGAGGGGAAACTGTGGGACCGAACCTTTCTCTTGGTGTAGGAAAAAATAAAAGTTGTATACAAACAAGGCAGGCATGCCCCATGCTCGTGTCATGTAACTCAAATATGTAAGACAATAATTGAAGTTGTATGTTGATGTAGATAACTGTAGCACCCTCCGGGGTGGGTTGATAATGGCAGATGACGATTCTGGTGGTGAACATACTCTGAAAAGAGACGATGACACCTGTAAGAAGTGTCAAGGACTCGTAGGCATTGATGGCCCAACGAATTCAAAGGTCTTCAGCTAGTATAAAACAACTACAATAGTCACATAGTAAAACCCAACATAACATGAGTGTGTTGATGTCGAATTTTATGGGGGTCAACGACAGTAGAGAACAATGATGGTTCTCTCTGTGTCGTCTGAGGCTTCTCATTATAAAGGTAATGAGAGTCAATATATTGTCACCCTTTTGGGAACTGTGTTGATGTCGACAAAAAGGGAGACACGACTCCAAGAAGCAAAGGGATTCATGAAATCCACTGGAGTGAGATCAAGAATTGATAAGGAACATGGACGAAGTCAAGAAGCAGTGAGACTCAAGACTGCCCTTGGTTGGGGATATATGTGAAGTATGAGTGACAACAACCGTGAAACTGAATCTAGCATCAGGGGGACAGCTAGACGTGAGTTAAATTGTGCCAGAGGCATGAAAAAGTGGACAAACTCAAAGATTAGGGGTACATGGATGATGGGATACTCGGGGTTTATGGACTATGTCGACAGGAGTAGGAGATAGTATATGCCCCAACCAAGGGCGACATGGGTTTCTTTGCCAGAAAAAGAAGGTTGCTAAAGGTGACAACAAAAAGCTATGTAAATGTTGGAAAAAAAGTTTTTGTACAGTTACCAAATGAATAAAGAATAATTTGGGATAAGTGTGCAAATACATAAAAGGGTTCCCCAATGCAAGATGTCTTGGTCGGTGAGGGTGCAAGTTGTGTGGATAATTGGTGGAGGTTGGGGGCCCCATAGGTAGGTTTTTGTATAAGGTAAATGAACGAAGGTAAATCTATAAATGGGCAAACTGACTTTGGATGAAATGGAGGGTTAATGATACTATGAAGGCGCAGACAAACGAGATCCATGAGGAGATATCCTGGGATTCCATTGGGAAAGCTAGAATAATGAGGAGAAGGAGTATGTGGATGATTCTCAAGCATGCATAAGACTATCGGGAATCCCATCCCTAGGGGGGTGGAGCAACATGAGTGTCAAAGTGCCAAAGGGGACTACAAATGGGACAACTCCTGTAGGGGAGAGTGTTATCAGGTGACATTACTTGAAATGCAATGGAGGTGATAGTACTGTAGAGCCGGATGTGAGGATCCTACAGGAAAATGTCGGAGGGTGTGACTGGGAGATGCAATGAATATTCAGAGGGAATGATTACATGCTAGTGTCGATTATATACTTGAAGGGGATGCATTGATGTATGATGACCAAGTACCTGCACACATGAAAACCAAATACTCGACATGAACAATATATTAATATAAATAACATATAACAACTATTTGACAATTATGAGCATGCGTACCTGGGTGTGATGTGAGAAAAATTCTCCCTCAGGGTCGAGGACAGATGGTGACCTGGGGAATGTGACTGTGTAGGTGGCGAGATCATGATCCTGTGGCTGAAGATGGATCGGAAAACAAATGCTCTGGGCTCTTGTAATTGAGCATGGAAGTTTGGAAAAGGGGACTATATATAGTGTTAGAAAAATAGGACCGTGGAGCAATAAAATAAAACAAATGTGGAAAACAAAACACAGAAGATACACAATACAAGAGAGACACAGATTTACGTGGTTCACCCAGTGTGGGCTACCTCCACCAGAGAAATTGCAAGGTCCTTCCTTTATTATTATCCAGCAAATGAAGGGATACTACCTACAACAAAACCCACTGTAACTTCCTCTCCTTTCTCTCACAGTCTCCTCTCTCAGAATACAATATTCGCAATCCACCATAGCCGCAATACATTTCCCTCATAATAGAGGGTTGCCTTCTAGGGAAAAAAACCCTAACATAATCTCTATTGTTAGACCTGCGACCTTATAATGAACGGTCCATATTTACAATGAAATTACAATATACATTTACAAGGCAATTTTTCCTTCGGGGGCTTCACCCACGAACTCCCGCTGGGGGCCCGCTTTCCCCCAGACCCCCCACACGGGTGGATAGCCCCTCCACACCCCATAGTGGGGGTACCCCCCCCTCTGCACTCCCCCGCATGGAAGAGTGTACATACTTCTGGGGTGTAAATACTTCATGGGGTATAAACACAGTTGAAAGAAAGGACCTCTGAATCAGGAAGATAATTAGGCTCCACAACCAACAATATCCCACTTGGAGAATGATCTCAACAACTCCACCGCTGATGTATATGCTAGACTCTGAACCTTCTTGGACCTGGAAAATTTCTCATCTTCATCTTCATTCTTGAAGACCAACTAAAACTGAGTAGGAACTCAGTTTCTTCTTGGTTACTCCCTTTGTTAACATGTCTGCAGGATTCTGGCTAGTGTGTATCTTTTCGAACTTCAAATGTCCATCTTCCAAGGTGGATCGTATGAAGTGGTACCTCAACTGTATATGCTTAGTCTTGGAATGGAAGGTTGATCTCTTTGCAAGGTGAATGGAACTCTAACTGTCACAGTACAACCTGCTGCTCTCCTGCTTCTTTCCCAATTCCTCCATAAACCTCTGTAACCAAATCATCTCTTTACTAGCCTCTGTAGAAACAACATACTCTGCCTCTGTTGTTGAAAGTGCAAAAACCTTTTGCAGTTTCAAAATCCAACTTTATTGTTGTTCCACCTATAGTGAAAACATACCCTTTGGTGCTCCTCCTGTTGTCTTTATCACCTGCCATATCCGAATCAACATATCCCTGTAGAAAAGTGTCTGAACCTCCAAAACATAATGCATGAGCAGTAGTACCTCTCAAATATCTGAGAATCCACTTTATTGCCTCCCAATTTTCTTTACCTGGATTGTTCATATACCTGCTCACAACTCTCACTGCATGTGCAATATCTAGTCTTGTGCAAACCATTGCATACATCAAGCTGCCAACTACTGATGAATAAGGGACCCTGGACATGTATTCTATCTCCTCCTGTGTCTCGGGACACATTTCCTTAGTTAATTTGAAATGGCTGGCCAAAGGTGTACTAACTAGTTTTGCATTCTGCATTCTAAACCTCTCCAACACCTTCTTTGTGTACTCACCCTGAGACAATGTCAATTTGCAATTTTTTCTGTCTCTTGTTATTCTCATGCCAAGGATTTTCTTTGTAGCACCCAAATCCTTCATCGCAAATGAATTGGATAATTTCCTCTTGAGCACATTTATATCCTACATATTAGACCCTGCAACAAACATGTCATCTACATACAATAGCAAGAT
>ML838246.1:8202-39028 GCA_009831015.1 Picea engelmannii | reverse complement strand
ATACACAATACAAGAGAGATAAAGATTTACGTGGTTCACCCAATGTGGACTACGTCCACCAGAGAAATTTCCAGGTCCTTCCTTTATTATTATCCAACAAATGAAGGGATACTACCTACAACAAAACCCGCTGTAACTTCCTCTTCTTTCTCTCACAGTCTCCTTTCTCAGAATACAATATTCGCAATCCACCATAGCCACAATACATTTCCCTCATAAAAGAGGGTTGCCTTCTAGGGAAAAAAACCCTAACATAATCTCTACTGTTAGATCTATGACCTTATAAAAAACGATCTAGATTTACAATGAAATTACAATATACATTTACAAGGCAATTTTTCCTTCAGGGGCTTCGCCCCCGAACCCCGAAGAGGGGGTACGCCCCCCTCTGCACTCCCCTGCGTGGAAGAGTGTACATACTTCTAGGGGTATAAACACAACTGAAATCAAGGACCTTTGAATCAGGAAGATAATCAGGCTCCTCAACCAACATATAGTTGTAGGGCCCACAATGCCACCTCATTTGTACCTGCTACCATAGTGAGTTGACGAGAGGTTTTTAGAGGAGATTTGGAGATTATGAGAGTTCAAGCCAGCTGATCCAGGATTTGCAAGAGCCAAGTTAGTAATCATGTCCTCCTGCATAGTAGTTAGGTTTTCTTTTATGGGCAGCGGTGTATGTATGGTCGTACTAGGGGATTTTGTGAGGGTGGGCCCCCAAGTGCGTGGGCGATCGAAGGATACTTGTGAAAAGGTGCACAGATGTAGTGAGGAAAACCACACATGGGAGTGCGTGAGTGAAGAAAATAGGTGCACATTTGATGCACGCTTGTTCGAAGAACAATTGTGCACTTGTGCGTAGCTATTTCTCTGTCAGCTGTGCACTTGTGCGCTATTGTGTAGCGAATAGGTGTACATGAATGCACGACTGTGGGTGTGACAGGTGTGCATAGATGCACATATGTTTCTTCAAAAACTATGCATTGATGTGAAACTGTGCGAAGAACAGGCGTGCATATGTGCACGCCTGTGGGGGGTGACAGCCGCGCACATGGGGAAAAGATGGGGGTTTTAGAAAAAAATTGTATTTTTTGAAGTTTTGTTTTTTGGTTGATGAATAGTGATGGATGATCAAATGTTGTTTGTGTGAATGCAGGTGATCATTTTATGATGCTATTACACTGGAGGGGGAGGTACTGGGAGAGCCTTCGGGAGGAGGTGAGAGATGAGTCAGGCGTTTGGGGACCTTTGGTATCCTGTGGGTTGTTGAAGTTCTTCGACTTCCCACTGATATGGGTGCAGGAGTATCTACTGCAGTATCTGATTTCTATGTGGAGCACTAAGTAATAGTGCTTCATTATGCAGGGGGAGCAACCAACATTCTTTGTTATGGAGGATGTCTATTTTTTGACCAGGCTCCCTTTTCGGGGGAGGGCCCCACCTGTTGATCCCCAGTTGCCAGGGGATGTCCACTTGGCAGACTTGGCATGAAGGTATTGTTTAGGGACAGACTTTATGCCAAGTTCGGTCATTCGAATTGGGACGATGGATGCATTGGTGCATCGTTGCATCGCAACGATGATTGTGAATATATACGGATCCTTAGCGACTTAGTGGATCAGTGGTGGTCAACTGAGGATTATGCAGAGATCATTGGGGGGAGAGTTTTTTTCCTGGGGTTTGACTTTGCACGCCAAGATGATGGAGCAACTTAACCGGTGTCGGACCATGGACTTGGGTGAGTTTTCCTTTGGGTCGATCTTGGTGTCTTAGTTCTTGGAGAGTGTCCCCATGTTGCACCCTAGAGTGTTGTTGCAGCCATGGATGCAAGGGAGCCACGACTGATGCGGTGGGAATTGATTTTGGTATGGCATGGAGGTGGAGAGGGTGGCCATTATTTTATGGCCGATATGGCGTGTGTGTGGCACCAGATTCCATAGATTATACTGCGGTACCAGTATGGTGGGATGGACTACCGCCAAGACCCAGATATGGTGTTGCCTTCTAGGGAGGTTTGGGACTAGAGAGTTATGTTGGTATACTTTATGTTTTGTGATTTTGATAGTCTAACATATGCTTATATTATGGATGGATGTTGATGTTATCATTTTGTTGTGTTTTTGCAGATGTGGGGCCGTGAGGCCAAGAGGTGGAGTTGGTCAGAGGGATGGATCGTCAGGGGCTCAAGAGACCGTTGCGGGGAGAGCCACGGGAGGGAGAGAGACGTTAGAGGGATGAGGCTAGTGTGAGGCTAGCCGATGATGCGAGAGCTGGTAGGAGACACAGATTTGATGACCCCAGTGCAGGGCCATCACATGCTCCTCCAGTAGAGGCCGATGGGGTGTTAGAGGACTTCCCCCACTGATTGGAGGTGGTGCTACAGGGAGTTCTGGAGGGCATGTGGACTCAAATCCAAGACGAGGGAGTCTTGGAGCAAGGCATGGGCCTTCCAGCAGAGTTGCGGACCTTTATCTGCAGAGCAGCTGTAGCGGGGGAAACTATGATTAAGTGACTTCCACCAGGACCTGGAGGACCCCCAACTGGTGGGGCACCTCCTCTAGATAGAGGACCTGATGGTGGTGCTCTAGAGGTACCATGAGTGCTTGATGTATATTTTTTGTATTTATATAGGCATGCGAGCCCATTTTGTATAGGGTAGTGTGAAACCTATTTTTTACCTATAGGGATGAGGGGGCTCCCCTGCCTATAGGCATGTACATTTTGTACCATTTTTGTAAACAATGATGATAAATTGATCATTATATATATATGGAATACATGTTTATGATCTCTGTGATGTTCACATGTGAGGATGTTTTGTGATTCTTTTTATGATGTCTAATCTATATGTTGTGACAAACTTTTGATGATTTATGCGTGTGTAATGGTGTCTTGATGTGATAAATGCCAATCTAATACTAGGTTATCCATTTTATCTAATATTTGATTAAATTGTCTTGGAATATGTGAAAATGTAATTGAATCAAAATGTCGAGATAAGAGTCTAACTTGCAGGTATTTGCGGAAGAGGCAAGGATCGCAGACACGGTACACATTGTTGAGTTGCAGAACGACAAGTTGGGAATCTAGTAAGATGCTAAGGTGACAAATATGGCGGTGACTGGCCTTGGCAAGGAGGCCAATGCCAGTTGTGTAATCTTCTTAGTTGTTGGTTTTTTATCCCAAACATATGACGCTAGAGTGGAGCATTTCATGTGAGGGGGTATAGAGGGCCCAAGTGGCCAAAGCGATATTTTGTGTCCATCAGCTAGCTCTGTCAGCGTAACTGATGTGGTAGGCCGATGGAGGAGACATATGTCAATATCACAAATGGTAGATCAGACATAAGGAATGGAGGGAAAACAAAAGACTAAACACTCTACAAATGTGTAAAAAAGAAAAATCCTAGTGTAGAATGACTACGCTTAGGCATAAAATTTATTTAAGTACAACCCGTTGACAGGTTCCTTGAGAGGCCAAGATGTATGTGCCTTTAGTGAGGCAGTGTTAGACAATGTAGGGTCCATGACATAATGACTCAAAATTTCCATGACCGAGGGTATCGTGAGCAATATCGTAGGTGAGGATCTGTCTCCTTCGTTAGATGAGCGAAGGACATGGTGTTCAAAGGTGGCCTTTGAATTGTTCTGTAATGAAGACTGATGGTCTTCATCCAATGACTCTAAGTTCAGCAAGTGCTACTCCATTGGAGCAATGTAAGGTAATAGCTTGATGGCGGTGCATAAAGTGGGAATTTTTCACTCGATGGGGAGAGTGGCTTCGACCCCATGGATGAAATGAAATGGTGTAAAACCAGTGGCAATTTTAACTGTCGTGCGATAAGCCCATAGTGATGAAAACAACATATGATGCCAATTGGTTTTATGTTTGTTAACTATGCACTGCAACATGGTTTTGAGGACTTTTTTGACAGCCTCGACCTGGTCGTTGGGCTGATGGTAGTATGGGGAGGCAAACTCGTGGGAGAAGCCTAAATTTGAGGAGAGTTCGACAATATCTCATTCTCAAATTGTTTACTATGATCGGAGACTAACTGTAGTGAGAATCCGAAGCGAGAAATGAAATGGTTAAAGAAAAAACATGTTGTTGTGTTAGCAGTGTTGTTGAAGGTAGGCATGGCTTCAGTCCATTTGGTAAAGTAATCTACTATGGAGATAATGTACTTGTGCCCATTGATAGATGGAGGGTTGCAAGTCATGAAGTTGATGCCCCATTTGAAAAAGGGGCCAACAGTGATGACAGGATGTAAAAGAGCGGGTGGCACTCGTGCTTTGTTTGCATAAAGCTGGAATTTGTCACATCGCTTCACAACATGGATGCAATCATGAAACAATGTGGGCCAAAAGTAGCCTATTCAAATGATTTTCTAGGAAGTGGAAATCTCTGAGAGGTGGCCATCGCAGGTGTCGCTGTGGCAATCATTCAAGACTATGTCGGCTTCGTCGATGGCCAAACATCGATCGAGTACGGTGTCAACCCCTTTTCGATATAAGATGTCATCGATAAGAAGATATTGAGTAGCCTAATGGCGAATGCACCGACGATCGTCTCAGGAGTGATGGGTTCGAAACTTCTATGTTTGAAGGTAGACGAGGAGGTCGCCGTACCAGTAGTCATCCAAGGGGATGTAGAAGAGATGTTCATCAAGAAAATCCATATTGATGGGTGCATTGTTATTGTCAGAGGGAAATGTCGTGATGAGCTCGGTGAGGATGAGTGCTTTATTTATTTTGGGAGTTGCAAATTCTAGGTCGTATTCCTGGAGGATGACGATCCATCGGGAAATTTTACCATTAATTTTTCGTCGACTAAGCAAGTACGACATGGGTTTGGAACCTGCCATGACTTTGGTAGTGTAAAGCAAAATATAATGATGCAATTTATGGACTACATGGACAACTGCGAGGGCAAGTTTCTCTCCATGATTGTACTTCAGGGGTGGCCTTGAAAGGTTTATATTGATGTAGTAAATGACATGCTCACAGACATCATCCCCTAGGTGGACGAGAACTCCTACTACTGATATGGTTGAGGCTGACAAGTAGAGGATATAATTGCGCTCATAGTCAGGTGGACTAATCAAAGGGGTGTTGGAGAGTGATGATTTTAAATCATCAAAAGCAGTTTGGGCATCTTCATCCCATCGAAATGGGATATCGTGACGCAATAGGCGAATGAAACCCTACACGCAAGTGGCATAATCTGGGACAAAGCATCGTAAAAAGTTGGCTTTTCCTTGTAGGCTCTGTAGTTGGCATAAATTTTGAGGTGGTGGAATTTATGTGATTGCTTGGACCTTGAAGGGGTCCACAGTGATGCCGTGTTGGGAGATGATAAACCCAAGGAGGCATCCATCGGTGACACAGAATATGCACTTGAGTGGGTTCAAGTGGATATTGTACTATCGACATCGTTGAAAGATGACCCATAAGTTATATAGATGTTGAGTTTGTTTCTTGGATCAAGCGGTGAGGTCATCCAAGTAAGCGAGGATGATGCAAGCAAGATCATGGAAAATGTGATTCATGGCCCATTGGAATGTCGCACCTGCGTTTTTTAGTCTGAAAGGCATGACACAATAAGAAAAAGTACCCCATGGGATAGTGAATGTGGTCTTATATTGATCTGGAGGATGAATATGGATTTGATTGTAGCCAAAGAACCCATCCATGAAGGACAAGTCCTCATGGCTAGCACAATCATCGATAATTTGGTTGATGAAATGCGTTGGGAAGTTGTCTTTGGGAAAAGTGTGATTGAGATCGCGAAAGCCAGTGGAGATGCGAATAGTGCCCTATTTTTTGTTGACAGGGATAGGGTTGGAGACCCATGATGTGTATGTGATGGGGTAGATGAACCCTGCGGTGCGTAATTTTTCAATTTTGTCTTTGATAGCCGCTGCTTTGGATGGGTGTAGTGGGCGTTTCTTTTGTCGTATAGGGGTGATATTTGGCCATGTGTCGATGCGATATTCGATGATAGAAGTATCGAGGTTGGGCATCTCTGTGTATAAATAGGAAAAAATATCTTGGTGTTCCTAAAAGAGAGCTTTGTAAGCTTTGAGTTCCTCAGGGGAACATGCAGCGCCAATGGTGATTTCTTCTACAATTCCAAGTTTGATGGAAATATCAATTTTGACAGTGGGGGAAATGTTGGCCATGTTTCTTTCTTCAAAATCATCAGGGGCAGGGATAGGGTTTTTGAACCAATCTCTATGCCCATATGGAATGAAATCCTTTGTTTCAATTGTGAATATGGAGGATTGAATAAGAGGGTAAAAGGCTTCTTGTGAGAGAAAGAGCGCTTTGTGATGGAGCGCATTCCATGGGAAACTGGTTGTAGTTATTTCCTCTAGGATATCTTCGTCCTAGTCGAAAGTGAGATAATATAGGGGATCCGGGGAAGTAACATTGATGACTGTCACCGTGTGATTGTCTTCAGGTAGTGAAGACGTAGAGAGGGAATCTCCACTATGGTGTGATGGCATGCTTGACATAAACCAAATGTCCAATATTGTGGGTTAAAAACTATGGTCGGTGGTAAGATTTCCTAGGGGAAATGAACCAGAGAGTTTGGGGGATTTGGGGGAAAATCCTCAGTCAGTCTATCCATGAACTGTGGAGGGGTGGGAAGTGACTCAAGTTTAGGGGAGGTGATGTGGACAGTATATGGAGATGGAATAGGGGGAATCACTTGCATCACAGGAATTGAGGTGGTTGGAGGATTTTGGATAAGGGCCATTTGACGATGCCTATATTCAATGATCATAGGACATTAGTATGTGAAATGATCAAGTGATTCACAAAGAGAGCAAGGGCACCTCATCCATTCATTGACTGAGGTCGTGACATAATGGATTTCAATTTCGTGAGTACTTGATGAAGTTGGTGGAGAGGGGTCCTACTAAAATATTTGGCGTACTACCATTAGCATCTATCAAAACTGAGTTAGTGCAGGGAAATGGTGAGTGTAGTCGCCATACTCTGAACATATGGCACATGAAAATATGGTTCGCAGCCCTTTACTGCCTATAGTAGGAGATGCAGTGGAAGTACTAGGTGTGCTTGGTGAAGCGATGAGCAATGTGGTCACTCGAGGGAGTTGGATCGGATTGCGTAACTCAGGGAGAGAGGGACATCTATTTGTGGGGTTTCATTCTCTCTCGCATAGTGTGTATGGATGTTGAACTCGGGGAGGAAGTGGAGTGGTGGGCTCTTTCTTCTTTCATCTTCCCCTAGCCGTAGCGGTGGTGTGGGCAAGTGGGGGTGAGGGTGGTGTCATCGGAGTTAGGGCTACAATCTGCATCGGTATTCCCTCCATTGGGGGAGGGAGGGATGGTTGAGGAACAATTGCAGGTGGGTGTAGATACCATACCAAAATGGTGAGAACCATGTTGGGAAGGGTAAGAGTTGCAGCTACCTAGAAATATTGTACCCCCAATGGGGGGTAGAAGAAGGGAATTTGAGTAATGTCTTGGGGGATTGTCTCCCAAATTGGGATTTGTCCCTGGGGGAGGGTGAAATCGGGGGTGTGTGGTGTCAGAGGGTTCTCAGGGGGTTCCTGAGGTAGGATTTATTCCGCTAGTGGGACGCTAGGTAGTGGAGAAGCCTCTGTGGGAGGAATGGTATCTCCATTGTCAGTTCTGTTGGAAGATACAACACACACTTGTGTCAAGGGGTGTATGAGTCGGGATGCTCCATGGTATGTCCCCATCAAGGATGGGTCTTTGAAAATTCTTGGGGCCATCTCTATGAGTGGGTAGGCATCAAAATTAGTGTGGACAAGAGGTAGGATGTTATCGATGTTAGAGGAATGGCTAGGCTAGTAATGTGAAACTTGGTCCATGGTGATGATCTTCCCGTTGTGGGGGAACATCATCGTTTGAAACACAAAAGAGGCCACATCCTTCATAGTGTACATGTAAATATGTCCAAACAATATGTTGTAATCGAGTGGAGCATCGATATCTTCAATGTCAATAAGAATGGTTTTTCCCCCAAGTTCAATGGGGACATTTTGAAAGAGTCCTTCAGGAGAGGATGGTCATCCATCATAAGCTCTCAAAGTGATGGCAGATGGTATTAGCTTAGGGAAGCCAAGTTTCTGCCATACTATTTTGGACATGATGCATGTGGATGCATCTTCATTAATGATGCATCGATGAACTATGATGTTCTGAATTTTGATTGGTATCTGGAAAGCTACCAAAGCGGGGAGACGGGGTTCCCCACAATCTAGATCAAATGTGATGAGTCTAGTATCAGTAGGGTTGACTACCCCCAAGGAGGAAAGAAATGATTTATGTTGAGTGGGACGGGTTTGGATAACCTCCAAGACCGACATGGTTGTAGGATATTGTGCCAATTCATAGACCAAACTCTAATTGTGTGTCGCCCTAGCCTGAGGGTTGTTGGCATTCCATCATAATGGGATGCAAGGGATACAAATGGGTGGTTTAGTGTTAGGGCTTGGAATCATTAAAGGTTGTCTGAATGTTACTGGAGTTTCTTCTGAAGTGGTGGGAGTAACTTCAGGGGGTGCACTGTATTGATGATTGCGTGTTTGTAGAGGGATTTCTTCTTCACTAGTGAGGAGGATAGTGTGATCCACTGGATTTCCAAGGAGTTGATACTATCCCATTTGTGGTGGGGTAGGATGCATCTCTTGTTGGGTATTCATCACACCTTGGTGTGGAATAGGGTTTTTCAACACTGCTAGGGGTGGCTATTGCAAATACTATTGTGGGGCTTGTTGAGGGGCATGCGACACTGGAGGACATGGCACGTTCATGGAATATTTCATCTATTTGAAATCAGAAATTTCAGGGCAATGGTGAGTATAATGGCCATGCTCACCGCACAGAGCATAAGGGAAGTTTTTCTGAAGTTTGTTGTTGTTGTTCCTCCCTTGGAGTTTGTTGTTATTTCCCCCTTGGGGGTTTTGGTTTCCCTCATTCTGGTTGCCCCCAACAGTTTGATTTTGTTGGGGGTTATTGGCCCCTGGTCCTGATTTATTATTGTTTCAGTTTTTTCCTTTCTTTTTCGCATTATTCGTCTGATGGGCCGGATTTTCCATATTTTGTTGTTCAAAATTTTAAAATTGTTGAATGGGAGAGGGATGAACAAAGTTAACCCCATTGTTTGGTTGTCCTTGTGGAGGAGCAATGAGTTGTGGAGGACCAGGAAATGGAAAATACAGATTATTTTGTAGCAATGATCTGTAGGGAACATAGGAAGGCATAGCACTTTCACTAGTACTCAGGGTGTAAGCTGAGGTAGAGGGGGTACCGGAACTTAGTTGAACAATCAGGTGCATCATGGGTGCCGATGAGGGTCCACTTATGGGTGGAGGGAGATTGGAAGGGTATGGCTATTGATAAGAGGGGGGAGGGTAACAAGGGGGTCCTCCATACATTGGTGGATATTAGGGAGTACCATACATGGGTGGTGGTTGGATGTACAGGTTGTGGTGTGTTGTGGTACTAATCAATCCATCCGTTGAGTGATACATCTCAAGTTTGTCCTGGTCGAATGGTATGAGTCTCGGGGCGTTAGGTAGTACTGTGTATAAGTATCCTGACTGTGCATAAATGAGGTCATATTGTTGAGCCTTGCTAATGGATGCCTCTTCATTTTGGGGGAAGGTGGAGGCCACATCTTTGGAAAGGAGAGGGACGAGTGATCTGAGAAACCAATCGAGGCATTTTTCTTTGGTGGTTTCTGCTTTGCATAAACTACGTTGTTGATGCCATCCGTGAATGTGATCGGCGATATGTGTGGGTGAGGTTTGTTTAAACTTAGATAGCAGCTCTAGACCATTGTCATGGAGAACTGGTAGTTGAAAGAAGGTAAAAAATGTTTTGGCCAATGATTCAAAAGTCACATGGGACCCTGATTTTTCATCCACATACCATTTGGTGGATGGACCTGTGAGTGTGTGCTGAAATAAAATTAGATGGACGGAGTCATCCATGATGTTGTTTGAAGAGAACCATAAGTGGAAGGTTATGATATGATTGGCGGGATCTTCTCCCACCTTTCCTTCGAACTTGGGAATGTTCGAAGGTAGTTTGGTAGGCATTGCAGGCCATGTGGGGTCATGCAATATAGGATCATCCATGAGCTTACTCAGATCTGGTGTGTTGAGGGAGTCCAAATACATCATGTGGAGTGTCGGTGGAGGATTAGTTCCAGCCATGGTGTGAGAAGGTAGTGGACTTGACCCTTGAGGGGGGTTTGGTGGGGATGTACTTATCCCTTGGGAAGAAGTGTACCCTCCGCCTCCTTGTGAAGGAGAGATATTGGATGGGTGACCTTGGGAAGTGGACCCAAGTAAAGTGGAACCAAGTAAAGTTGATCCCAAAATGGTAGCACTCATAGGGGTGTGAGATGGTTGGGCCGGTGAGTTGGCGAAACTAGGAAATCCTCCTAGTATAAAAGGGAGATTTTTCAAACGTTTGGAATGACGGGGATTCTATGGGTCCCCTATGATGTCCAACTAGCAAAGTGGAATGTGTGCAAAATGGTGATGAGAGAAGCAAATGAACAAGATATTTTTTAGAATAAGGACCTTCACAATATATCTCACAATCACATGTAATCAAGAGAGAATCATACATAAATCAATTGAAAAGAAGTATTCATGTGGGTAGGTGGATTTTGTTCGCATGGGAGAACAAAGAAAACAAATGCTCATGTCCTGTAGAGATGTAACGTCCTTCCTCTCAAATAGCACTGGACCTTCCAATAGCACTCAACAGTGGGGTCTGAGTCCACCAGAAGAGGAACTAGTGATAGATGAAATAATCAATTATAATGAGGGGTATAGGGTGTATATCCCGAAAGATATGGAGATATTTCCCAATAGCCACACAAAATCCGATCAAGGTGGAATTGCAGCCCACAATTTCCACCTGGGTAGATGTCCTAAAATTTGGCCACTAGGTACCGCGGTCAAAGTGCAACATTTAGATTTCAGCCTCAGAAATGGGCCATGGGTTGGATCCCTTCCAAGAGGTGGGTGCCTCAAGGGGGGATGCACAGAACAAAGGGACCTTGGACTTTGATCCTTGATGAGTATCTCACTGCCTTATGGTGTTAGAAACACTTGACTTGGAGGATTTTAAAGTTATTTGTCAACTTCTAATGTTTGAAGATGTGAGAACTAGATAACGGGGAGTTATTTGGATGCCTATCCCTGAGATCCTACCTAGACTAAAAAATTACCTTTGGCACCTTCTGTGGAGGAAAACTTAATGAGTTTTTAGAAAAAAAATAGATGTGGTTGTTTGAGAGATTGGGGGTGTAAACTAATCTCGTTTGAATTAAGTGGGAGTGGATAATTTCATCAAGATATAGTGGGACGTTTCGAAATCCCTTTGGAGGAGACCTACTTCAACCTCCACAATTTGAGATGAAATTATGTGAGTGAGTAGTGAATTTGTGTGTGAAACAAGTGATAAAATGTGCCAAATTTTTAATAAGTTAGGTGTCACCTTGCAACATGTGTACTTCATGTGGTCCTTACAAGTCTTGATTACCTATGTTACTAGATGCCATTGGTACAACCTTGTGAAATTTTAAAGTCCCTAAAGAACTAGCATGTGGACATGTGGGTCCTTACCAATCCTTTAAACTCCCTAATGTGATTTAATCTAAGAAAGCTTCAAAATACTATCCTATATTGTGTGCATGTGGGCATGTATGGGCCCGTTACAATAATCTTTAAACTCCCCTAGTGATGTAAACTAAGAAAGTAGCTTCAAAAACTATCCTATCTTTGCAACATGTGGGCATGTATGGGCCCTTACGAATTTAATATGTTTTGAAAAGAAACTAAGAGGGGCCCTAGGGGGGCTTTGTGCTCTCCTAAATATTTTGTTTAAGGGAGATGAAACCTTCCCTCAATCATTTTTCTGATTCTCGAGATCTCTCTATGGTGCGAGAGAAGAGCATACTCAATGATTGAAGTTTGATTTCTGGTCCCAATGCAAGTGTTTATATACGTGAAAGTAAATGATTTCAACTTAGCTTTTACAATCAAAACAAGCCATCCATGTGGAAAATGAAAGAAAAAGAGGAGAAATATGGTTGTTTTTAACCTCCTAAGTGCCTATGTTTTGACTAACCCTTCATGTGGAGAGGGAATCTAAGTGTGGTGCATTTACAAATTGCATAACAAGAAGACTTTGAAGGCTAGGGGCCTTCAAAAATCACAAAAATCTCTTACAATTTCAAGACTCTAGACAAATGCGTAGGTCATAGTTTAGACAGATGCACATGTGGCACCCATGCGAAGAGAACTGAGGACTTGTTGGTGCATTGTGCACAGAATGCACTGAAAAACATGGTGTTGTTGGCGCACAATGCTCGGAAGGTTTGGTTTAAAAGTTTGGCGGCTGTGGGATTTGAACCGGTGACCTCCCCCTATGCAAAGACTTAACAAACCCTCCGCTAACCAACAAATCCACATATGTTTCTTGTTACATAACCCTTTGCTCTTGTATTTAAAGGTGTATATTGTTTAATTTTTAAAAGGGGGCGGGTCGGGGCCCAACCCCGACCCATTGTTTATTATGTAACCGTTGTATTATTGTCGGGTCGCGCACAAATGTATTATAACACAATACATTACAATGTATTGCAAATATATTTATATATGTGCATTGCGCGGGGTGTTAAAAGTTAGCCCGTGGTTTCGGTAGTTCGACATGTGACCGGTGGGTAATACAAATGGTACGCGCGTGGTGGTGTATGAAATTATATGCCATGGTTAAGTTACATTTTAACACATGTGACCACGTCAAACCATTTACGTTGAATGAAAACGGTTGGCGTGTTTTTGGGGCGGAGTCCGCCTTTTTTGGCTCTTTGCTATTTTTAGCTTGGCTAACTCCCGCTACTCCAATTTTGGTGGAGTTTTGTTGAGGAAAAGAGGGGGGAGTTAGTTATTGAGATATCTGGGGCTAGAGGAAACCATTCTGGACGAATTTTGGATGGATTTTGGGTCTCTTTGACCTTCTGGAGCCAATGGAGCAGGTTTCAGAGCCATATGAGGTCATTTGCAGGTGATTTTTCTTCGTGGAAGTTCCAGGGCCACCAGGGCCATTTCAGTGCTTGAGCTGTTTGAGGGCTATGTTCATCCATTTTTAGTAATTCAAAAGCCTATGTCTGCTATTTTCGACCTTCTGAGTTTGATGGAAGAGGTTTCAGAACCATTTGAGGTCATCTTCACCTTGAAATTCTCCATGCAATATTAAGGGGCCACCAGGGCCAATTGGGGAAAGTACTGTATAAGGTACAATTTCACTGTTTAGTGTTTGGGAAAGAGCATGTTCAGCTAATTCCTATCTTCTGATTCTGTATTTACAGTCAGATCTATCCTTAGAGACACTCATATTCTTGTATTATCCTTTGTAGCATTTTTAATACAAGAGGACAAGCCTAGTTTGGGAGGCTTGGTCCAGCAGATGTAGCCCAAAGGGGGTGAACTACTTTATCATCTTGATAATGTTGTGATTTTTATGTGTTATTTGCTGCATTTGAGTTTGTTGTGTATTTGTTTATAACACATATTCAAGCATTTAAAAGAACCTTTTCTCACACATAAACATTGACAAGAAGAAGCAAGAACTACACACATAAACCAGTTTGCACATTTGAACACATGAAGCAAGGTCCTCTTAAGATTTATTTTATGAGGTAGAGGGTGCTTGCATAGCATAACAAGTTAGCCTTCTATTTTCAGATCAGGTTGGTATCAGAGCATAGTTTATTTTGCTCACGTATTTGCCAATGATAGCTTGAGATTTAGCTGTTGGTATTGATGCAAGTTTTGTGTTGAAGTTTGCTATTGTGCAAAAATGGAGGAAGCTTCCAATATTGATAGTTCTCCTACATCTTCCAAATCTAAGTTCTTTGATAAAGAAATGTTTAATGCATTGCTAACCATGAAGGATATGGTACATGTGTTGTGGAAAGATAGGGAAGAGAGCATTGTCCTTCAAGAGAAGTTAGTGGCCATGAAGGAGGAAAAAGAACAACTTCTTGAAAAGTTGTAGGAGATGGAGAATCAACTCCAAGAAGCAAAAGAAACCCTTACCAAGTACATGCATGCACATGAGGTATGTAATGTCAGTTTGTCTTCAAATTCCTCTCAAGAATATTGCTTTGGTGTTTTTGAAAACCACACTAGAGGAATAGGGTCCAAGTTAATGTTAAAAATGGGCTATGAAGGTAAAGGGTTAGGCAAGAATGCACAAGGCATTGTTGAGCCTATTGTTGTTGAAGAGAGACCTAAATATTGTGGTCTTGGTTATGAAAGAATTAATGAAACAAATTCCAAGGTTGAGGAAACTAATGAAAAAGTTTCAAGCACAATTTTTGTTTCAAGTTCACCTCCTCAAGAAGGTTTTCAAGGTGAAAGTTCAAGAACTTTGGTTCAAAGTTTAACCTCTTCAACATGCAAGATTTGTATTCAAGATGAATGCAAATGTGTTAAACGAAAAGGTTGTGACAGCCATGAGGACAAGAGCAGATTTGAGAGTCTTCAAAAGAGAGCTTGTTACACTTCCGATTCACCTCCTCAAAGCGGCAATAAAGGTGAATGTTCAAGGTATAAATCTGCCTTTAATTCTGTTGCTTTTGATTATGTTAAGCATAAGAAATCTGCATGTAACAATGGAAAAAGACCATGCACATTTTGTGGTTTCTATAACCATCATGTTTCAAAGTGTTGGAAAAGAAAGTCCATTTTCAGGAAAATTTCCAAGCAAAGGCAACATAAAGAGAAAATGCAAAAGATTTGCAGTCATTGTCAGAAGAGGGGTCATCTCATTGACCGATGTTGGAGATTGCATCCAACCTCTCATCCAAGGCACAAGAAGCAGTTGGAGAAAAAGATTGACAAGAATGGAAGAGGAGATTCCATCATTGATGTGAGTCAAGATGATCCACAAGAAGACCACTTTCAGCAGAAGGATTCCCCATTGAGTTGGTTTGGTAAGAAATGGATTACTTTCTTGCATAAGTAAGGCTTTCATTTTTCTGTTTAGATACACATGTCAGCCTTAGCTATTCACTTTTGTTGAAGTTTGAGAAGTGGCAGCAGTTTGTCATCATTTTGGTAGAGGCAAATTTGCATGTGAATGCAATTTCTTTGGTAAGCATACTTGTGTTATACCCCTCCTTCAAGAACATGTAAAAGAGGAGTATGCTGTCCATTTTATTACAACCACATATACAGTTTTCATTTTCAGCTCTTCAGTACCCACATGTTTTTGGGTTTATGCACGTATGTTTATACAAGTGAGAGAGTTGAAGAAACTATGCACATGCTTTTGGTTTTGAGAGTGCATAAAACAATGAACTTGATGATTGTCATCATGGATGAGTCATAATTGTAGCATGATTGTTTATCATGTCTTTAGGCTTGTCATTTTGGATGGTTGACATGTTTCACTTGGGTTTCGACTTGTGTTTAGTCGATTGTATTGGGTGACTTGTAAGTCATTTTTGAGTACATTGTGATGGAGGAAAACACTATGTGTTTTGATGAAGCACAAGATGCAACAGTTGCTTGAAGAGCAAAAAGACTTTGCTGTCCTTATTTTTCAGCCTTGTATCTTTCATTTTCCAGATTGATGGTTTTCTTGGCTTGTGACAAGATGTCGCAGGAAGATTTGCAGCCATTGGAGAGCGGATTGTTGACGCGAAAGGGTTCGAAAGAAGGACTTGATTCTTAGTGGGAAGGCTGGCAGTCTTCCAAGTGTAGAGAGAACAGTGGGTCAGCAGCAGCCAGAGAGCAGTGGTTGAGGGACATAGCCAGTTGCAGGGCAAGGCATGTCAAAGTACCCAGGTGATTGTCGAAAAGTCTTTTCAAGTAGAATCAATTGATATAACTTGAAAGAAGAAGAGTATTGAAGCTCAGATCGATGATTATAAGCTTTTGTGGGTCCAAAATCCTTTCAGTGGGAAGGCGTGATCAGAATCTGGACCAGGGGTCTAAAATTTGGTCAATTTTCAAAGTGCTCGGAATGCGACGAAAATGGTGCCATTACATCCGTCTCGTTCTCCTGATTCCGGAGGTATATTTATTTTCACAAATGGAGTCCGTATGGAGAAGTTATCGAGGTCTGTTCACCGGGCCAAACAGGCAAAATTTTGATGCTGACTGGGCAGGCCGTACAGCTGACGTGGCAGGCCGTACAGCTGACGTGGTGGCTGTATAGTGACGTCGCAGGACCGTACAGGACACATGGAAACTCCTGGGCATGACACGTGTCATACATTTTGGCATTTTCGGCATATGGTTTGACCAATCTGGAAGTGACACGTGTCACCACTGGATGGGTGACACGTGGCACATGCTGACGTCAGCATCCTGCGTGGCCTGGTGACGTGGCAGCTGAGTTGGCAGATTATGTGGCAAGTTCTGATTGGTTGTCAACGGGCGAATTATGTGACGACACGTGTCCGTTTATGGGCAAATAATATGAGGACACGTGGCCCAATCGGAGGGCGCCACGTGTCCCCTCATTTTTGGCTATTTGGTTTTTGGTTTAAAAGTTTGGCGGCTGTGGGATTTGAACCGGTGACCTCCCCCTATGAAAAGACTTAACAAACCCTCCGCTAACCAACAAATCCGCATATGTTTCTTGTTACATAACCCTTTGCTCTTGTATTTAAAGGTGTATATTGTTTAATTTTTAAAAGGGGGCGGGTCGAGGCCCAGCCCCGACCCATTGTTTATTATGTAACCGTTGTATTATTGTCGGGTCGTGCGCAAATGTATTATAACACAATACATTACAATGTATTGCAAATATATTTATATATGTGCATTGCGCGGGGTGTTAAAAGTTAGCCCGTGGTTTCGGTAGTTCGACATGTGACCGGTGGGTAATACAAATGGTACGCGCGCGGTGGTGTATGAAATTATATGCCATGGTTAAGTTACATTTTAACACATGTGACCACGTCAAACCATTTACGTTGAATGCAAACGGTTGGCATGTTTTTGGGGCGGAGTCCACCTTTTTTGGCTCTTTGCTATTTTTAGCTTGGCTAACTCCCGCTACTCCAATTTTGGTGGAGTTTTGTTGAGGAAAAGAGGGGGGAGTTAGTTATTGAGATATCTGGGGCTAGAGGAAACCATTCTGGACGAATTTTGGATGAATTTTGGGTCTCTTCGACCTTCTGGAGCCAATGGAGCAGGTTTCAGAGCCATATGAGGTCATTTGTAGGTGATTTTGCTTCGTGGAAGTTCCAGGGCCACCAGGGCCATTTCAGTGCTTGAGCTGTTTGAGGGCTATGTTCATCCATTTTTGGTGATTCAAAAGCCTATGTCTGCTATTTTCGACCTTATGAGTCTGATGGAAGAGGTTTCAGAACCATTTGAGGTCATATTCACCTTGAAATTCTCCATGCAAGATTAAGGGGCCACCAGGGCCAATTGGGGAAAGTACTGTATAAGGTACAATTTCACTGTTTAGTGTTTGGGAAAGAGCATGTTCAGCTAATTCCTATCTTCTGATTCTGTATTTACAGTCAGATCTGTCCTTAGAGACACTCATATTCTTGTATTAGCCTTTGTAGAATTTTTAATACAAGAGGACAAGCCTAGTTTGGGAGGCTTGGTCCAGCAGATGTAGCCCAAAGGGGGTGAACTGCTTTATCATCTTGATAATGTTGTGATTTTTATGTGTTATTTGCTGCATTTGAGTTTGCTGTGTATTTGTTTATAACACATATTCAAGCATTTAAAAGAACCTTTTCTCACACATAAACATTAACAAGAAGAAGCAAGAACTACACACATAAACCAGTTTGCACATTTGAACACATGAAGCAAGGTCCTGTTAAGATTTATTTTATGAGGTAGAGGGTGCTTGCATAGCATAACAAGTTAGCCTTCTATTTTCAGATCACATGCGAAGAGAACTGAGGACTTGTTGGTGCATTGTGCACATAATGCACTGAAAAACATGGTGCTGTTGGCGCACAATGCTCAGAAGGCGCACCCGTGGGCTGGGAAACCCGCGCACGTTTTGATACGTGTCTGAGAGGAAAATTTTAAATGAAATTATTTTCTTCCAGCTCTGAATTCAACTCTTTATAGGTTGGGCTAGGCTGGTTATGATCCCTACAAAGAAAATAGGTCAAAAATAAGTTCTCAAGCAACCCAAATAGGGAGGAAATTGATACCTTATCCCCAGTATGGTCACCAATCTGTTGTATCCTTTTTTCCACTTGGATGAGCAAAAGAGGGACACTTGCAAGTCCAATTGGGTCTGCTAGATAGGACAAAATTTAGTGTATGAATCAAATGACTCAATCACATGAAATAAAAAAACGACTAAGATAATAACAACTAAAGAAATGAAACTACAATGCATAAGGAAATTAGAACCAAAATCAATCAAACAATTAACTAATATTCATGCCACCAATGGAGAGGTTAGATTAGTGGGAAAACACCAAAGATAAAAGGGGGTCTTATGGATCCCCTCTTCCTCCTAGGGAGGGATCTTGAGTACCCTATGTGAGAGCTCTTCTTAGAAATGGCAAACTAGAAAGTGAATGGTGAATAAATCCAAGCTTATTCCCTCAAGAGGTGAGGTGAATAGCTTAATGAAATGATGCTAGTATGCTCCAAGAAGGAAAGAGGTTCATTGTAGGAGAATAGAGGCATCATAATAATACAATGATATTCTTGAATTCATAGTGCACCCTTACCTCTTTTTATAGAAAATCTTTGAGGCATTATCCAACTGGTCTTTAGTGTGAACAAGGGGCCCTTTAGGGCACCCTTAGGTCTTTGACCAACCCCCCACTCAGATTCAGCTCGGATTTGAGGGTCAAATTGACTTGGGAGATGAACCAGAAGTGGGTGAGGGGCTGACAAGAACCATAAATGCGTCATTCACAGGAGTGCACATCTTTTATCATACACAGTTGCGCTTTGGGCACATGTGCGCTCTTTTGGATTTTTTGTCTTGTGTGCGTGCATGCGCTTCCTGTAGTGTTTATGCACATGTCAATTTTATAACTAGTTGTATATTTTGTGCCTTTTGGAAATGATTTTTTAGGGCTGTCGGTGAACTAATAGGTGTTTGGAGATGCTATATTCCTGTAACCATCTGTTGACAAAATTTAAGTTATAACACATGTACTATGATATTTCCCCTCACAGTCACCCATGTGGAACTTAGGAAAGGAAACTATGGTACCAATTAGAAATCAGATCCTGGAGGGAACCATCGTTAATTTGAACTGGATGTATGGGTAGGATAGAAAATACCTAAGCTCCAAAAAACATTAGCACCTCAAGGGGCCAAAGTGGTACTCAAGAAACCCCCAAATATGAAACAATCCACAAACTTTCAAACAAGTGGAAGATGAGATATCTCCTTCACTTATCTTTATGCAACCTAGTATTTGAATCTTGTGTTAGAGGAGCTTCCCCAGAAACGTCTATTTGGTATTGGATTTTGATCACTCGTCAACAAAAAATCTATTTTTAAGTTTGAGCGGCCTTGAAGATTTTACTGTCCAATCATGTTCCAAGGCCCTACATTTAGACTAGGTTGTGTTCTATATTAAAAAGTCTAGTTACTTTTAAATAATTGTTCGTTTTTGTGGTTGTTATTTACTCAGAGGGAATGGTGGTGAAAAGAGTGATTTTGAAAGACTCTTGTGGAAAATCACTTGTAGGAACATTGTCATATTATAATTGAACTTATTATTCAATGTATATAGTGAAAAATGAACAACGTCAATGCAATATTTTAATGTTTGAACTACGACTCTTTTCCTTTTTTAATGAAAAATGCACAACTACGAATTTTTCCTTTCAATATGAAAACTCACTACTTGATGAAACCTAAGAAACCCTAGATGCTCATGAATGAAACTACCTTTTAAATGTGAATGCAAAAAGAAAGAATTATGTTGAGAATGAGATATTTTTTATTTTCATTAACAAATGCACTACAACAAATGAGAAATGAAATTGATCTACACGAAGTAAACTATATTTTTTGTTTCTTGCTACTAAGCAAAAACCAAACAAAAGACTGAAAAACAAGGAAAAGTTTATTTTTCTTTGCCTAAAAATAGAAATGGAGGGAAGAAAAACAGAAGAATCAGATCAAGAAGTTCACACTTCATAAATGATCGCCCAGAAAAATCAAGAAACTGAAATAAATGAAAAGAAAACCTTTCATAAAACCATGCAAATATAAAAGGGCTAAAGAATCCAAAGAAGTACTAAAAACTTTGTTTTTTCTTTAATTTAAAACTTCAACTACTTTCTAAGACTAAAACAAGCTTCAGATAACCCAGAGAGTCAAAAAGACCCCCCAAATATCAAACTCAGGGCTTGAAAAGACTGAACAAGAAGAAATACTCCCTCCCAAGACAGATATGCATATGTTTCCACATAAACAAGCATATGTGTGTTCTTATACCTTCATAAAGGAGTGTGTATACTCTACTATACTTACGTAAATAGGCGTATGTAACTTAAAATTTCCAAAAATACTTGGAAAATTATGAATTAAAGATTAAGACTAAATGCTACAGGTCTAAAATCACTTGCAGAGACAAAAATATAAATAAAACAAAGAAGAAAAGAAAAAAAAATCAAGAAACTAACTACCCCAAAGGAGAAGCAACTAACTAATCCATATTGAGATTAATACTATGACACTTCTCTAAAAAATCTATGATACCTCCATCTACAATCATTACTTGAAAAATTGATGTTGGAAATTTAGAAGTTTTGCTAATTTGTAATTGATGAAGTTATGGATACTGCTAGAATCAATCAACATTGTTACCTTTTATTTTTTATATATCCTTATATCTTTAGGGTTTGTGGAGAATTGATGTCAACCAATGCATGACACAATATCATTGGAGTAGTCTCTTCTACTTCTATATCTTGTGATGGTTCCAATTCTTGATCTTCTTCCTCCTCAATGTCTATGTATAACACTTGATTTTCACTGCATTTATGCCCCTTAGTATACTTTTTGTCACATTTGAAACATATTCCCTTTCTCTTCTTTCATCCATTTTCTAAGGTGTCAACCTTGTCGGTTGAGTGGGGTTAGGAGAGGAGACATGGTTCACTCTATATTTGTTAGTGACCACTCTTCTAGTAGCCATATTTTTACTTTCAACTTTCCTTGTGAAAATGGAAGCATGCTCTAGGGATTTAGGTTCCAATAGATGCACCTCTTGTTGAATGATCTCCTTTAAAGTGCCCATAAAAAGATCCAACAAATTATCCCCTGAGATGTTCTTTACACCGAGACTTAGTTTTTGGAATTGTTGAATGTGTTCTATAATTGGACCTCTTTGTTGAATATTTATCAGTTGACTAAAGAATGTGTTGTTCTTAATATCCCCATAATGTGCTATCAATTTATCAATTTTTCTAGAAACTAGAAGTATTGCTTAAGGAGTATAAGCATCTCTTTCCACAAAAAATTATAGATCTAATATGCATTAAAGGAGTCTTATATTAAACTAAGATAAAATTCAAGTTGTATGCAAAGCCCAAAAAAATACCCTACAAGATTAACTCCAAAGTCAAGAAAAAAAATCGAAGAAGAGATTGAAAAAATGATAGCCTCTAGATTTATCCTCTTGGTAGAAGAATATAACTAGCTAAGCTAATAATTATCCACTACAAGAAAACATGAAAGGGTTAGATTAAAGTATGTGTATATTTCTTAGGAAATGAATTTGGCTTGCATCCATGACCCATTCCCAACACCATTTAGTGATGAAGTGGTAAACCATGTAGCAAGGAAGAAAGAATACTCAATCACAGACCGATTCTCTATATATTAGGGTGAATCCATGAAGACATGTCCCAATTTTTAGTGAAATGTGGCAATGCAAATTTGACATTTTACACATTTTTAAATTAAATCTATCTAAGCACATATACATTTGAATTTTGGCATTTAGTAAAAGAATAATTTGTAGGGAATTTTGTTGTCTTTTTGTCGATATTTGTTTTCAAAAAATATTAATATCATTTAGTGTGTCAAATTTACATTTAATTAAATGTTTTTCCTTACAAATTTATAGAAAAGTTAACAAGTGATTTTTTTTCCCGAAGCATTTCTTAAGGAGTATAAGGATCTCTTTCCACATAAATTTATAGAACTAATAGGCATTAAATGAGTCTATGAAATTAAGATAAAATTTAATTTGGATGCCAAGCTCATAAAAAAATACCCTACAAGATTAACCCAAAAGTCAAGAAAAAAAATCAAAGAAGAGATTGAAAAAATGATAGAATCTGGATTTATCTTCTTAGTATAAGAATCCAACAAATAAGTCAATAATTATCCACTACAAGAAAATAGGAAAGGGTGAGAATAAAGTATGTGTAGATTTCATAGGAATGAATGTGGCTTGCATCCATGACCCATTCACAAAATCATTTAGTGATGAAGTGGTGAACCATGTAGCAAGGAAGTAAGAATACTCAATCATAAATGTGTTCTCTACATATTAGGGTGATTCCATGAATATGTGTTCCACTTTTTAGTGAAATGTGGCAATGAAAATTTGACATTTTACATATTTTTAAATTGAATCCCTCAAAACATATAAACATGTTGTGAATTTTGGCATTCATTAAAAGAATAATTTGTAGGGAATTATGTTTTCTTTATATTGATATTTTTTTCAAAACATATTAATATCATTTAACATGTCCAATTTACATTTAATTAAATGCTTGTCCTTACAAATTTATAGAAAAGTTAACAAGTGATTTTTTCCCAACACTTAATTCAGTGTGTGTGTTGTACACACACACACACACACTCACATATAATCACTATCTACACATAATGCATTGGATGCTAACAAAATTGTTTGAATTGTTTTTTGAAAAATATATTTTTTATTATTGTTCAAACCCAACAAATTAATATTTCAATTGCATTTTATACACCTTTGTGTTCCCAATAAATTTTTTTTTTCTCTTCTTTATGTAAAATAAAAAACTAGAAATACCCTTTTGAATAGGAAACATCCATAGATAATATTCATATTTTTCATAATTTTTTGGTTGTGTATTTTTCTTTGGGGGGCTTCACTATGGAGAAAAAAAGTTTTTATAAGTTTTAGAAAATAAAAATAAAAATAGTGTGAAATAAAAAATGAGAAAATTATATGTCATTAGATAGAGGATTCAATGATGAATCTATAGGCCCCCGGATGGGGTGCTAGTGGACTCCCTGTGGCAAGGAACGGGAACAGACACAGTGCAGAGCCACACGCAGGCACGTGACCGCCTCGTGCAGCAGGACAATGTCGTCCTGGGGAGTTAAGGCGTTTAAATTTGATATGATGGTCGAGGTCAGGGGCATTAACGCCACCCTTTGCTCCTCCGCATTCTGTATCATGGCTTGGCTCGTTGCATTTGCTATTCCACCCTGTTTGTGTTCGGAAGGGATCCTCCCTTCACGTCACAAGCATAACCAGGCTTGTTCTGAAACTTGTTCCACAGGCTATCTTCATTTCTGGCTCCTTGTTCCACGCTCTGAAACCTGCCCACCTGCACCCATGAAAGAACGAATTAGAGGAAAGCCCAAGCGGGGCTCACCATGGAAGCCCCGCAGGCCATCTCTCTCGCCCTCAACCTCCCCGATTATAGGCTCTTCTACCCATCCCCCAATTCTGTCCCCAGGCGCCACCCCGCTTCCTGCGCAGACTAAACTTCGTCAAACTTCGGCCACCTCGCCTCCTAAGCAGTCTCCGCTCCCACGAGCCATGGCCACCATCCCGCACGGAGCGCCTACAACTCCACGCTGTCCTCAGGACCCCCGTATGCAATTCTTTGCAACCATGTCCATCCCTGGATCCTCGAGTACCTGGCGAAGTGAACCTCGAGCTTTTGGAGCAGCCAAGCGACTGCGTCTCCACCATGAGGCCCACCCCGACAGCGAGCATTTCAGAGAAAGACTGGGCATCCTATATGACCTCGTCTTCGAGCTCAGAAGAGAGGTGGCGGACCTCAAGTATCGGTTGCAAACCACCAAAGATAATGTGGCCACCTTTCTACAGATCCTCTCGACCATGCAAATGGAGCTCTCCTCGGACCCTACTGGCATCACACCGGGGGGGGAAATTGACACTGAGATAGATGACATGCTGCGAAAAGCAGCAGCGAGGTAGAAGGAAGCAGAGCACAGCGGCCCACCTGAGCACAAGGGACGTGAGGAGCGCAAGGAGCAACGTGGGGACGATCATCCGATCAATGCCGAGACAGAACCATGGGCAGAGGACCTCAGCGCCGCGTGGCTGGGATTTTCGCCAGGTGTCTAGCTCTCATTTGTCGTGCAACCTGTTTCTTTAGGCTCCTAGGCTAGGTGGCTTTGAGTTTGAACTTTGTTTGTTTTAAAACTTAGCAACTGTCTCAGATTGGTGACTTGGAGGCTGGCTGGACTGGTTTCCCCTCTGTTGGAGCAGTCCAGTAACTACAACTAGTTTCATTTTGTATTTTGGGAACCTCTATTCAGCCATAGAAGGCACTACACATAATATAAACTTCTTACTTACAAAAAAAAAAATGATGAATCTATAGGCACCAAGTTTTCCACCTTCCATGGAAGTGATGAAGAGATTTGACCCCTTGGAATTTGTAGCTCCATGAAGACCTATGAAAATGGGGAAGGATTCTTGACTTTCAAGCCCTCTATCAAGGTAATTTAAAACCTTCGATCAATGTATTTTAAAACCCTTGATCGAGGTATTTTGACACAAATAGTTGATTTTGGTTTAAAACTCTCAATCAACAAGATTTTAAGCCCTCAATTGAGGATTGAAACCTCTATTGAGTGAATAAAACCTCAATGCAAGTTAAATATTGATCAAAGGTTTGCATGGGCCATTTTCACGTGCCTAGCTTGCTAAAAAGTGTGACTAAATTTCATGGATTCACCCATCACCAAGTATAAATTGTTGGGGAGAGAAAAATGAAAATGATATTCATGATATAATGGAGATCCCATGCCTATAATTTCATTCCATTTGGGATAAATAATGCACCAACAATGTTCTCAAGGATCGCCATTATAACATTCAAGGATTACATACATAATCCTTAGAATTATATTTTGATGATTAGATAGTCTTTGACACCCTTTGTCACCTTAATGATAATCCCATTGTTGTTATCCTTAATTCCAACAAAGTTAACACAACTATAATCATGAACGCTTTGTATTATGAGACAATATCAATATCATTTAATGTGTCAAATTTACATTTAATGAAATGCTTGTCCTTACAAATTTATAGAAAACTTAAGAAGTGAATTTTGTTCCCAACACTTAATTCCGTGTTATATATATATAGTACATTTGATCCCAAAAAAAATTGTTTGAATTTTTTTTAAAAATGTGTTTTTTTTATTATTTTTCGAACCCAACAAATTAATATTTCAATTGCATTTTATACACCTTTGTGTTCCCAACAACTTTTTTTCTCTTGTTTATGTAAAATGAAAAACTAGAAATACCCTTTTGAATAGGAAACATCCATAGAGAATCTACATAGTTTTCATAATTTTTTGGTTGTGTAGTTTTTAGGTACATATTTGTCTTTGTGGGCCTTCAATACAGAGAAAAAAAGTTTGTATAAGTTTTAGAAAATAAAAATAAAAAATCTTGTATGAAATAAAAAATGAGAAAATTATATGTCATTAGATAGAGAATTCAATGATGAATCTATAGGCTCCAAGTTTTCCACCTTCCATGGAAGTGATGAACATATTTGACATCTTGGAATTTATATCTCCATGAATACCTATGAAAATGGGACAAGATTCTTGACTTTCAAGCCCTCTATCGACGTATTTTAAAACCCTTGATCGAGGTATTTTTGAGACAAATAGTTGATTTTGGTTTAAAACTATCAGTCAACAAGATTTTAATCCCTCAATTGAGGTTTGAAACCTCTATTGAGGGAATACAACCTCAATGCAAGTCAAACCTTGATCAAAGGTTTGCATGGGCCATTTTCACGTGCCTAGATTTCCAAAAAGTGTGACTAAAATTCATGGATTCACTCATCACCAATTCTAAATTTTTGAAGAGGGAAAAAATAAAATGACATTCACGATATAATGGAGATCTTATGCCTATAATTTCACGCCATTTGGGCTAAATAATGCACTAACAATGTTATCAACCATCGTCATTATAGAATTCAAGGATTAGATACATAATCCTTTAGAAGTATATTTGGATGATTCGATAGTATTTGACACCCTTCGTCACCTTAATGATAATCCTAATGTTGTTATCCTTAATTACAACAAAGGAAAAACAAACTATAATCACGAACACTTTGGATTATGAGACAAAATTATTTGAATACTTGTAGTTCTCCACACATAAACCTCTCTCTAAGAATCCCTTGAGACAAATCATTAATCTAGTTATAGAATATATTAGTTAATCTTTCTTAACCCTAGTATAAAGAAAAATATTTTTCCCCATAGCCCTCATCCTCCTACAATTTATGGAAAACCCAATATCCATAAGAAAGGAATCCCTCTTAGACCCATTTTTAGTGCCATTAGTGCCTCTACCAATGCCTCAACTAGATTCTTATCTAAGAAACTTCATCCCTTTATAGGCCAAAACACCACTTTGATTGAAGGTTCTACTAATTTCATTCATAAAACTAGATCTTCACCTTGATGAACAAGACCTTCTGGTTGGTTTTTATGTTATTTATTTGTTCACAAAAATTCATATGTCTGAAGCTTTGGATATTATTTCAAATCTAGTTAACCTTGTGGGATTACTGAGAGGGGCGGTGAATCAGTTATAGAGAAATAATGATCCTTTTTAACCACAATATATAAGTGTTGTTAACTTTATGATCAATTTACCAATATCATTCAACAAGTGCAGAATAAATGAACCATGAAAAATGAGCAATCACACACATACACAATACACCAATATTTTAACATGGAAACCCAATGCGGGAGAAAACCACATAATTATTTTTCTTATATGTCTTTAAGAATTACAATCATTGGAAGCACCAACTTCCTTTGTTCTCTAGCTGCAACTGGAAGGAGGTTCCAACCCCCTATATTTTCAGGCTACAACCTAAGGGAAGATCCAACTCCCCAATTCTTTGGCCATAGCCAAAAGGAGGCTATAACCCCCAATTTTCTTCGGTTACAAATGGAAGGTGGATACAACCACCTATACTTTCCCCATCCAACCACCCTGAAATATAAGTGCCAAATGTGAACATCCTGTCACTATTACTATTGACCTTTGTTATTGTCACTGTTAATCTCTTTCACTGTCATTGATTCAAATATGTCATTGACCTGATTCTTCTTCAAAAATTTATTTCATTTATGTGAATTGCATATACTACAACACGCGAGTATCCGTGCTTCTCTTAACTACAACTTGTGAACATCTGCAACCTTCCTCACTGCAACTCGCAGAAAACTAGTAATTCTCTCAGCTTCACTATTTTTGCCTTTGCTAATTGTCACTGTTGAACCTGATACTAGAAATCATCACTGTAGTCTCATATCTGATCATATATGTCTCATACCCTATGCCAAAAGTATATAACATGAAATGAAGTCAAGAATGCCTCACCAACCAAGTTCCATACATAAACCATGAACCATTCATCAGATATAAGAAACCCTTACATCCATCATATAGTAAACCCTAACTGTAATGTAGCCTCAAACTATACCAATATATTCACTAAAACTCTTCAACCAAGATGCCCCAAACATGCTCCAAAATCACAATATGTACTATGAAAATTATATAATGGAGTATGCCAACCATAGCAAGCCAATACACTAGAAATATACCACTATAGATTTGCCTCATAAAACAAGTACCAACCAACCTACAAATCCTCGGGAGTACATACTTTATCTTCCATGATAAAACCCTAGGCCATTACCAATAACCAACTACAACAAGTATATAACATACCTTTTACTTTCTGTAAAAGGTTCTGACGTACCAGATCACTGTCACACCTTATTGTAGTCACTTCTCAGCACTGCAACTTGTCACTGATGATAGATCAAATATTCATTTTCATCTTTGGAAACAGATCCACACTTTGTCTTCACTAAGCTCGTGGGTATCCACATTGTGTCCCACTATGGCCCACAGATGTCCTTTTCCTTCTAGTACTGCAACCTATGGATGTCTTCAGTAAAACTTTAGTTCTGTACCCACAATCTCAACCCTTTATACCTGCAACTTTGTCGCTACTTTAGACTCACTGCTATAGATTTTTCAATGATACTTGCCCATAAAAATTCACAAATATAGATATTCAATGTGCTCAATATGTGCTAATAGGGGACCCTTGCTCTCTTATTTAAACTCTCCAAGTGGCTTCCTCAAGGGGTTATCTTGTAACTACCTTTACCCAACTTCCTTCTTTTAGGGCTCACCCACTTCTAACCACTTTGTCCACTTACAACCACTTTATCCACAAATAATAATCTCACCACTTCTAGTTGCAACTAATTTATTTTTAATTATTTTCTTTTTGCAACAACTTAACTCATGATTAACTCCTAATTACAACCAATTTGACTAGTAAACTTCTTTTAGGATCTTCTAGAATAAATTGACTTCTTTGACCTTTTAGGGGATTCTAGATAACTCATGAGGGTTCTCCAAATTCATATGGCCATAAATCTCTAACCGTGAGGAGTTATGTGACATTCCACATATCACCGAAAATGGAACGACATGTACTATCCATCTAGAATAGTATCACTTGCAAATGAACTGATATTCATTACATTATTCATTAACCAAACTTGGTTTCCTTAACCACACTGTTGGGGCTACCGAAATTTTCTACTGTAGTTCCTTCAAGGATTGACATTAATGAAAACCAACCTAATTAATCAGCAATCTCCCCCTTTGGCATTGATGGAAACACTTTGATGCAACACTAAAGTCACATTGGTCATGCTCTCCCTGTGACCATCGCTCCCCCTGGAAACATGCCTATGTGCTCTCTCTCCAATAATCTAACTCTCTATCCATGCATCTGATAAATCTCTCCCCCTTTGAAATCAATGGCAAAGGTAAATTCTTGTCGTGGCTACTCTTCCTGAATGACCTATCCCTAGGGTTTCTCCCCCTGACTGAACTCTTCCTGAAACCGCTCCCCCAAATGGAACTATCCACTTTATGGTGATTCCTCATGTAAATATAATACATATACGAATAACATTCAAAATTCATTATGGGGAAGAAACTATGCCAAGTTTCTGATGAAGATACTCAAAGGCTTCCCTTGGAAGCGGTTTTGTAAAGATGTCTGCAATTTGTTCTTTGGTCCCAACATACTCAACTTGAATGTTCTTATCTACAACATGTTCCATTGGAATGTGATTCGTCTTGGAGAGCATCACTGGATTCTTTGAGATATTGATGGTGTGTGTATTATCACAATATATTGGAATGGGCTCATCATACTCAACTTGTATATATGTCAAATTTTGTTTCATCCATAGAACATGTGTACAACACGATGTTATTGCAATATACTCTATTTCAGTTATAGAGAATATTATTGATGATTGTTTCTTTCTTAGCTATGATACCAAACACTCACCCAAGTAGAACATTGCTCCACTTGTACTTCTTCAATCATCAATGCAACCTACCCAATCTACATCTCTATAGACAATAAGTGACATATCCTTTCATTTTGGATACCATAAACGAAATTCTTATGTACCCTTGAGATATCTAAATATGATCTTTACTTATAGAACATGTGATTCCTTTGGTGTTGCTTGAAATTGTGCCACTTGTCCAACTACCTACATTACATTTGGTATGGATGTTGTCACATAAGAAAGCTTCCAATCATTGACCTGTACTGTCTCTGATCTGTATACTTTGAATCATCATCTTTACTTAACTGACAAATGGTCTTCATAGGAGTATTGACTGGTTTGCAATCTTCCATTATGAACCTTTTTATCATTTATCTGATATACTTGGTTTAATAAATAAAAATTCCTTGGTTGCTTTGACATATCTGAAGACCCAAAAAGAAGGATAATTCTCTAAGCAATGAAATTTCAAATTCATTCTGCATATGCTTTTCAAATTTCTAGCTCATCCTGTCATCATCACTTCCAAAGATAATATCATCAACATAAACTTTAATTAACAAAATACTATCTTGATTTACCTTGATGTAGAGGTTGTTGTATGCATTTCCTTTCATGAACCCTTGCTTCTGTAAATATCTGTCTAGTCTGGAATACAATGTTATGGGGGGTTGTTTAAGACCATACAAGGAATTCTTTAACCTACAAACATATTTTTCATTCTTTGACAATTGAAATCCTTCTGGTTGCTCAATGTAGACTTGTTCTTCTAGATCCCCATTCAAGAAGGTTGATTTCACGTCCATCTGATACACTTTAATATTCTTGTAACATGCATAAGTGAGGATCAATTTGATTTCTTCCATTATGGAAACTGTGGAAAATGATTCTTCAAAGTCGATACCTTCAACCAGAACATATCCTTTACATACCAATTTATCTTTGTTCCTGGTAACCTGCCCATCTTCATTCAATTTTTTACTGAAGACCCACTTTGTGTCGATCACATTCTTGTACCTTGGCCTTGGAACCAATTCCCGAGTGTCATTCTTCTCTATCTGATCCAACTCTTCATCCATGGATTTTATCCAAATTCATCCTTGATGGCTTCTTCAAAGTT
>ML838245.1:23860-36909 GCA_009831015.1 Picea engelmannii | reverse complement strand
AACTTGGGAAACCCAATATGGGATAAAATCCATCTAGAAGGTGAGGCCAATGTACTCTCTTTTCTTCAAATGCAAGTACAAAGAAAGATGCACTCTTTATGGAGTTGTCTTTGGCACTGTGGCCTATATGTTTTCTACAAAATTTCTCCTCCTCTGCTATTCTCTCAAATTACCAGTCCTAGTTTTTCTTTCTTCTTGGAGCTGCTTGGTTTCCCTTTCTTGTGGCTTGTGCTTTCCAGATATTATGCATGTACACATGCCTTGTCCACTATTATTTTCTTGAAAAGAATCACTTGATTTAGTAGATGGTTATGTAAACCCAATAGTTACTTTCAAAAGAGTACATTTGGGCTCTTGGGAGAGATATTGATCATGATGACCATCTGTGTAAACTTGGCCATGTACTCATGTACACTATGCCCTTTCTTTTTCGTGAAGTAACGCCACCAAATCCATTTGTCCTATACTTAACCGAGAGGGTAGAATTGGGACTTGATGAAGGTTTTGAAGTCATCCCACCTAGTTATTAGTTAATCACCCTCCAACCTAAGTGTTTCTATATGACTTTCCCACTAGGTTAAAGTGTGGCCCTCTATCTTTAGTATGGAAAATGATATCTTTTCTTCTTCATCTATATGGTGAATGATGAAATAAAGTTCTAGTTGATGCAACCAATGATTCATTTTTAATGCATTGGTCTCACCTTGGTATGGATTTATGTTCACTTTTGATTCCATATTGAATAAATATTTTGAAGAGTTTATGGTACTAGAACGAAAATGTTATTTCTCAGGTTCGTTTTGTGACTCATTTTTTGGGTCTTCATTATCTCCTAGTTTCCCGTTTGATCTGATATCTGAGTTTGAACTTCCAACTTCTCTAAATGGTCATATAGTGCTTGATAGTGCCGCCATGAGGAGGTACATGTTGCGATATATGTCAGCGTATTTCTCTTCCAACCTCGTAAATCTCACCTCTACTTGATTTAAAGGATTTTATGAATAGACCTATCAGCCATGGCTAAGGTTTTTTCGAATTTCTTCTTAAACCGATTCCTAGATCTCTACAACTTACCAGAAATATCCAAAGAAAACATCACTTTGGTACCAATATGATTTTTAAACTATCGTGGATATTCCACTAGATAGTTTGTTACAATATATCAAACACAATATTGAAATAATTATTGTGAAGTGTAACAGACCTCCTTGATACGACAACAACGCTGATAAAAGGAGTGATTTTTTTCTGTTTTGTTTTAAAAGTGTGTGCGCGCGTGTAGGAGGGGAAACAGACACACTGGAACTCTACGTCGCCACCCGACGACTAACAAGACACAACCACGATGAACACAACAAGAAGACACAAGGCACCCAACAAGTAACTGCAAGCAAATACTACCCAAGACAAAGGCGCCCCACAATATCTTCAACAATAAACGACATACAGGGTTAGGTATCGTAAGAACACAGAGGGAAGAATCCGTAGTAGTAGGTCTTACTATTTATGCACAGGAAAGCAGGGCGTTTAATCTTAGTTCTCTTCTCCGGAGAGAGAGAAGGTCAGATAGGCTCATGGCCGACTGCTCAGGCAGAAAATAGTAATCCCCTCAGGTGTGTCGCAAGAGTGGAAACCCTGCCTTTAAAGGGCCCGAGACTCTTGATACGGCACTGGATTCTTTACACAGGAATTTAAGCACACACATAGACTTATCTACAAGGCTACAATGAGGTGCCTATATCCCACCCGATACAAGTAGACCGAGCAAAGCAAGCCAACCCAGTACAACAATTCAACGGACAGTCCGACCTCTATGGAAGACGCAAGTCCAAGGATACTAACAAGTCGACCATTAGTTACGACTCAGCTTAACCTACGACTCAACTGCCCACAAGTATAGATCATTCACTTCGTTTAAAGTCGTTAGTCGATAAGTCATCCACCCAGCCATAAAGGTGAGTACGCATGTAAAACTCTAAATCTAACACATAATGATTTTTACTCTTAGTTAAGGACCTTACGTTTTAGGATGAAAATTGGAACATCCTTATAATGATCAACCTTACCATCACATGTATTCTACAATGATAGTATAAACCATTATCAATGCTCTTACTTTCCTATGATATCAAGGCTAGGTAGCATCCTTCCATAAGCGAGGATATTACATTTCAAGATTTCAATGATAAATTACCATGACCATCACCTACAATGACATCGCCATGAGGGCTGGCATTATTACATTGTACTATAAGGACTTGCGAATTCACTAACTAAATTCATAATAACATCTAGTGACAACACCATAGCGCTAGCATCATTACCTTTACAATATAAAGATCTTTCACATTCACTAACTAAATTCCGAATAAAATTATAATGACCTCGCCACAACGCTAGCAATTATTATATTATAATATCAAGACCTTGGCATTTCTCCAACTGAGTTCATAACAAAAATTTAAATATCACATTTTCGATAAGAAGACCTTGCAAGTCCACTAACTAATTTCCAAATAAACTGATAATGACATCCCTACCATAAATGATGTCAACTAATTTCGCCAACTAATTTCATAATAAAATTTAACTATTACATTTGCAATAAAATGACCTTGCCAATCCACTAATTAATTTCCAAATAAAATGATAAAGACATCCATACCATAAATGATGTCAACTAATTTCGCCAACTAATTTCATAATAAAATTTAAATATTACATTTGCAATAAAATGACCTTGCCAATCCACTAATTAATTTCCAAATAAAATGATAACGACATCCATACCATAAATGATGTCAACTAATTTCGCCAACTAATTGCATAGTAAAATTTAAATATTACATTTGCAATAAAATAACCTTGCCAATCCACTAATTAATTAATAAAATGATAAAGACATCCATACCATAAATGATGTCAACTAATTTCGCCAACTAATTTTCATAATAAAATTTAAATAGTACATTGACAATAATTGACCTTGCATATCCACTAACTAATTTCCAAATAAAATGGTAATGACATCCTTACCATAGATGAGGTCAACTAATTTCGCCAACCAATTTCATAAATAAATTTAAATATTATCTTTGCAAATAAATGACCCTGCAATCCACTAACTAATTTCCAAATAAATGATAATGACATTCCTCACATTTAATTCATGCATTCTATCCTAAGACGATTCGTCATAATAGCATTACCTTACCTTCATTATACTATGGTGTAGGGGCATTGCATTAGCTTGTTGAGATAACCTTACAATACATCATCTTTAATACGTTTGTTCTAACATAATGTAATAATGTAATAATCTCTGAATATGGCAGTGAGATTATTACGGCAGTAACAACAATAAGGCAGTGAGATTTCATGTAATAATGTAATAATCTAATACGACAGTAACAACAAAAATGCAATAATGTAATAATCTCTGAATGTAATGTAATACGGCAGTAACAACAATAAGGCAGTGAGATTTAATGTAATAATCTAATAATCTAATACGACAGTAACAACAAAAATGTAATACTGTAATAATATCTGAATGTAATGTAATACGGCAGTAACACCAATAGGGCAGTGAGATTTAATGTAATAAGGTAATAATCTAATACAGCAGTAACAACAAAATGTAATAATGTAATAATCTTTGAATGTAATGTAATACGACAGTAACACCAATAGGGCAGTGAGATTTAATGTAATAATGTAATAATCTAATACGGCAGTAACAACAAAAATGTAATAATGTAATAATCTATGGATGTAATGTAATACAACAGTAACAACAATAGGGCAATGAGATTTAAATAACAAGTGACGAAATATAACAAAATACAATTTAACTAGAATAAGGAAGGGAACAATGTTGTCCACTACAGGTCACGAATACAACAACCCAGGCCACGAATGGGGATGCCAACCATAGATTAAAACGCCCAGTGTATAAAAAGAGTACCCACTGAAGAAAAAAAAATCCCCCGGTCGGTGAAAAACGCCCAGGGTAACAGGAGAAAACCCACGGAAAAAACCACCCAATATATTTATAAACGCCGAGAGTATAAAGGGAAACCCACTGCAGAAAAACGCCCCCTGGGTGTATAAAATCGCCCAAGGTAAGGAACAAGTCTACTGCAAGGAAAACACGCCCAAGTGCATATAAAATCGCCCAAGGTAAAAAGAGCAAGTCTACGGCAAAGAAAACATGCCCAGGTGCATATAAAATCGCCCAAGGTAAAAAGAGCAAGTCTACGGGAAAGAAAACACGCCCAAGTGCATATAAAATCGCCCAAGGTAAAAAGAGCAAGTCTACAACAAAGAAAACAATCCCAGGTGCATATAAAATCGGCCAAGGTAAAAAGAGCAAGTCTACGGCAAAGAAAACACGCCCAGGTGCATATAAAATTGCCCAAGGTAAAAAGGGGCAAATCTACTGCAAGAAAACGTGCCCAGGTGTATATACAATGCAACGCATATGGAAGACAATGAAAAACGAATAGCTGGACCATATACCACAAAAACGAAATAGCCATAAACCCCAACCATTTACCAAACCCTAAAACTAAACTAATTTATACAAACGAGAATCTTGAGAGTTTAAAGGACGAGGAAAAGACATTTACATCCATCCAATCATAGACTCAGCAGTGAATAACTAAGCACTCTACTCTACTAAGTACATGAGCATATCGTTGCCTTGTTTCTTTCCGCAATGAACTCCTATGCTCCTCGCAGCTCCGTTGCCTTGCTTCTTTCCGACCATAGAGGACTCACCGGTACCTCCCAGCCAAACGCTAGGGGTACTCTTCTTCCCCCTCAGCCCCCCGAGCCGAAAAGGGGCCACACACAATCCAGACAGTAGCCTAGCTTCCCAGCTCGCCTCCAAGGCTGAGCTACCACTCAAGTCAGCTGAGAAATCCCCAACTCCTACAAGCAATCAGTCCAGTCTCTAGTCTGGCATCATAACAATACCTAATAGCTGAATCCCCCCTTTCTCCCCCTCTCCTTTCTTTTATTCTCCTTATTGACCTAATCCCCTTTAGGTTTTTCCCTCAAAAACCCTAAATCCCCTTTCTTTTAAGTTTTCTCCCCTTTTATTTTTTTCTTTTATTATTTTTTTGAAAACTCAAAGAGGTAAATGCGCTAAGCATCTTTTCATTATGTTTTATTTATTTATTTCATATACATATATATATATATATTTTCTTTTAAACTCCCAATAGTTAAGTAATTAATTTCTTTTTCTCAAATTTACCACCCCCTAATTGAATTAATTTATTAAATCTCTTTATTTTACCCTACACACTTTATGAAGACTCACATTAGCTTAAGTGGGTTTTTTTTTTTTTTGGTTTAATTTNTATATATATATATTCTTTTAAACTCCCAATAGTTAACTAATTAATTTCTTTTTCTCAAATTTACCACCCCCTAATTGAATTAATTTATTAAATCTCTTTATTTTACCCTACACACTTTATGAAGACTCACATTAGCTAAAGTGGGTTTTTTTTTTGTTTAATTTTATTATTAGCACCTGTATTGTTAATGCTCTAGTAGGGAATGAAATTCTAATGTTATTTGAATGGCAGAGCTATTGTGAACTAGAATATAATGGCATTGTTATTAGGAGATGGTTAAGTCTTGATTATTATGTTAGGGCGAAGTAGTAGTACCTTCACTAAAAAGGTAAATTATCAAGCTTATTACTGGGAATGAGGAAAGGCCTTATGTATGCGATTAAGGAAGCAATTACTTTATGAATTCAATTAATGGAGGAATTGTTTTATGTATTTAATTAAGGAAGGAAACTCCTTGGATTAGGCGGAGGTTGCAAATCATAGGGGTAATGAATATTTAATGTATAGTCTTGAATTAGGTTTTTTTTTGACATAGGGCTCAAATTATGCACTAGAGATGTCTAGTTAGGGGAATTGTTTAAGGGTTTATTCAGGTGTTGATGTCTTAGGGTCATTTAGGCGGACTCCTTCATCCAACATTATTGCGACGTGCCCTTCAGGACGCACCACGTGCTCCAAGGGTGCCACTCGCCTCTTGAATTTCTTTTGCGCGACGTGCCCTTCAGGATGCACCACGTGCTCCAAGGGTGCCACTCGCCAACTGAGTTTCTTTTGTGCGACATGCCCTTCAGGATGTACCACGTGCTCCAAGGGTGCCACTCGCCGATTGGAATGATTGGTAGACATCTATAACCCCTGGAGTCAACACTTCGCCAGGTGAACTTGCGGGAGACTAAGGGTTCTAAGGAATAAGGCCCCCGCCTTATTGCGCGCCCCTTAGAATCATCATGAGCAACTGTCGCAGTCTGCCCTCACGGCATCGTGGATCCTCTCGAACCAGGTAATCATTAACCTACAGTTCGAGCCACGGCGGGAGTGCTAGTAGGTGGTGGCAGGGTTGTTGTCCACCCCTCTCCCTCAACCTCTCTGCAAATCGTGTGTGGCCCCTTTAGTCCATATGTGAGTCTGGTCGGCAAGCTATCGTCAGCCTGCATCATCAACAATCATGTTAGCAATGTCAACATCAAATCATCAAATCAAATGAAACATCATAGTAAACATATCAACCCAAAATCACACTCCCTGACTCAGTCCGGAGTCCAAGGGGGTTCTACCGATGCCTCTGCATCCTCAAGGTCAAAAACCCTGAACACTCAATAAAACTGAGTCAATAGCACCTATATACATCCAATAGTAACACATCATGTCATCTATCAATCGCATCATAATCAGGTATAAATGGTCTAACATCATAAAAGTCCATATCACTTTCGAGCAAGTGTCCGCAAATAATAATTTTTCTCAGTGCGCCAGAGCGGGATGTTACATACACCCCCTCTTGGTCTAAACTTCATCCCGAAGTTTCTCAGTATAAATGCAGAAATAAAGTATCACAGTATCATAAGTACCCCAGTATCATAAGTCTATCTATAAAACAAAAATGGAAACTGTTGGCGCATATCATAAGCGTCTTGCCAGGTCACCGAGTGTGGACTATAACTGTCCCATTGGAAGTTGACCTGATCTACCGTTCGACGTCGTAATTGTCGAACGCGATGATCTAAGATGCGGACCGGATCAGCCATGAACGCTCCCTCGTCTGATACCTGCAAGGAACTCAGGTCAATCACGTGTGTAGGATCACTAATATAATGTCTCAAAACAGATACATGAAAAACATCGTGCATACGCCTCAAAGAATCAGGCAAGGCTAGTCGATAGGCCATGGGCCCCTTTCTCTCCACAATCTCAAAAGGTCCCACAAACCTAGGAGAGATTTTATCGCCCTTTCCAAACTTGATCGAACTATTATGCGGTTTAACCTGCAAGAAAACTTGGTCGCCGACCTCGTAACTACGGTCGACTCGGTGTGCATCGGCATAACTCTTCTGTCGATCCTGCGCTTGTTTAATCCTTTTTCTTATGGTTTGCATCTGCTCTTCCATTTATTGGATCGCTTCTGGTCCCACCAGGACCCTATCCTCAAGACGATCCCAACTCAAGGGCGTCCGACATGGTCGCCCATAAAGAAACTCAAAAGGCACCATCTTAATGGTGCTCTGGTAACTGTTGTTATAAGCAAACTCCACTAGAGGCAAGAATTCCTCCCAACGTTTTTGTTGGTCCATCACGTACATTCGCAACATGTCTTCCAAGGTTTGGTTCATTCATTCGGTCTGCCCGTCGGTCTCTGGGTGATACGCAGTACTAAAATTAAGTTGGGTTCCCAAGGCCTCTTGGAAACTCGTCCAAAATCGTCCAGTAAACACCGATCCTCGATCGGATATAATCTTTTTAGGCACGCCATGCAGCCTCACAATATCACTGATGAAAACTCTAGCTATGTCAGGTGCCTGATACGTCGTACGCACAGGAATAAAGTGAGCACTCTTCGTCAGAGTGTCTACTACTACAAAAATCGAGCCGTGTCTCCTTACCGTCAGTGGCAATCCAACAATAAAATCCATCGAAATAACTTCCCATTTCGATTCCGGAATGGAATGTGGTTGAAGTAATCCTGTCGGGTGTCTATGTTCAGCCTTTACCTGCTGACACTCTAGACATCTAGCCGCAAACTTGACTATGTCGGCCTTCATTCCCTTCCAGAAGAATAAGGGTTTAAGGTTTGCCCTCATCTTCGTGACTCCCAGGTGAGCCATGTAAACTACTCTATGAGCCTCGCTCAGGATCAACATCCTCAACTCGTCATTTGGCGGTACGTAAATCCGACCTCTAAACCTCATTAAACCATCGCTATCCAATGAATATCCCTCATAACGTGGTACCATCATTGTGTTTTGTCCGATAAAATCCTTGACTTCTATGTACCAGTTATCATCACGCTGTAAGGTGAGAATCTTCTCATGTAGATTTGTCTGAAGAGGTAACACTGAAAATATGCGTGGCCTCTGACTCAAGGCATCCGCCACTCGGTTCACTATTCCCTTTATGTAAGTAATCTCGAAGTCGTATTCACTAAGCAATTCCGACCAACGCCGTTGTCGCGCGTTCAGGTCTCTTTGCGTAAAAATGTGTTGTAGTCCACAATGATCAGTCTTTAATTCAAATTTGCGTCCAACAAGGTAGTGTCTCCAAACCTTCAAGGCATATACGATGGCTAATAACTCCAAATCATGCATCGCGTAGTTCTCCTCATGCCTTCTCAGCTTCCTCGAAATGTAAGCAATCACTCGTCCGTCCTGCATCAAGACTCTGCCTAAACCTTCCTTGGATGCGTTAGTGCATACCAAGAAGTCCGTGTCCATGTCAGGGACCTTTAGTATCGGCGCAGTGGTCAACAACTCTTTAAGCCTCCGAAATGATTCCATGCATTTCTCTGTCCAAACGAACTTCTTGTTTTTCTTCTGCAATTCCATGATTGTATTTGTTATCCTTGAAAAACCCTCGACAAACCCTCGATAGTATCCTGCTAATCCCATAAAACTACGCACTTCTGTGACATTCGTCGGCGCAGGACATTCCATAATAGCCTCAACCTTGGCTGGATCCACGACAATACCTTCGTCGGAGATGACGTGCCCTAAGTAGTGAATTCTGGATTGATAAAAAGAGCATTTGGACAACTTTCCATATAATTTGTGTTCTCGTAAACATTGTAGTACCAAGCACAAGTGCTCTTCATGCTCCTCCATTGTCCGAGAGTAGATCAAAATATCATCAATGAATACTTGGACGAACTTGTCCAAGTACTCGCGGAACACCCCGTTCATCAAACTCATGAATACCCCTAGGGCGTTTGTCAGTCCAAATGGAAAAACAGTAAACTCGTAATGTCCAAATCTCGTCTTAAAGGCGGTCTTAGGGATGTCATCCTCCTTGATCCGTAACTGGTGATACACGGATCGCAAATCTATCTTGGAGAACACTATCGCACCGTTCATTTGATCGAACAGATCATCAATTCTTGGTAAGGGATACTAATTCTTGATCGTAGCCTTGTTCAGTTGACGGTAGTCAATGCAAAGCCTCCAGGATCCGTCCTTCTTTTGTATGAAACTAACTGGTGCACCCCACGGTGACACACTAGGACATATCAACCCCAGATCCAACAACTCCTTCAGTTGCATTTTCAACTCTTGCAACTCCAGGGTCGACATTCGATAAGGCGTTCTTGCTATCGGTTCGGTTCCCGGTTTCATGTCTATGGTAAATTCCAGTTCCCTTTCCGGCGGCATCCCAAGCAACTCCTCCGGAAATACGTTCACAAACTCCTTCACCACCGGAAGGTGTTCTGGACCTTCTGCTACTCCCTTCTCTTTTAGCGCGAGGATCACATAAAGTTTGCACCCCTTGCGCATACTCTTCTGTAACTGTAAGGAAGAGACGAACCGCAGGGAAACTCCCTGGTTCCTTCCTACAATCACATGTCTCTGTCCTTCGTCATCAACCAAGCTCAACCGTTTTGTCTTACAGTTGAGTATCGCCTCATGCGTTTCCAACCAATCCATACCGATCACGACGTCATAAGATCCTAAGATCATGACGTACAAGTTGACCCTCGTGACAAACTCTCCCAAGTTAAGGGAACAGCCCGTAACCTTCCCTCCGACCTTCTATTTGGCTCCCAAAGCCATCTCCACGAAGCTAAACTCGTCCTGTTCGACTGCCTTTACCTTAATCATTTTTAGCGCTGCACCAGAGATGAAACTCTCAGTAGCTCCTGGGTGTATCAAAATACTAAGGGTCTAGTCAGCGACAGTACCTGTTGTCTCGAGCACAATCAACTGGTGCTCTGCCTGGCGGTTATTCACCACTGCATGTATTCGATGGGCCTTGCCCATATCTCCCACGGTAGCGGGTCCGGCTGATCCGGATGCCCTGGTCCTCTCCACAGGACAGTCGCATTGGTAGTGTGGCTCCCCACACGTCCAACACCCCTTCTTTGGCCCAGTAGTCCTGGTACTCGAAGTAGAAGAGGACTGCCCCCCGGCCTGAAACCCTGGTCTGTTTTGTTGAACAGGCCTAAACTGCTGCTGCTGCGGGCGACGCTGCTGTTGGTGCTGTGGTCCTCGATACGGTGTCCACTGCTGAGGCGGCGGTCGTCGAGGTGTAGCAAAAGTGGATCCCCTCTGGAAGCCACGATGTCCCGGCGTATGTCTCGCTGGTGTCGGATGCTGCGGCGTACCAAATGAATTCTGCCTTGCGGGTCTCGCTGGAGTCCTGGTCTGACCCCCACTGATAAGCTCCTCCTCAGCTATGAGGGCCTTTTGGACAGCGTCGTGCAAGGTTTGAGGCATCAAGATGCTAACCTTTTCACGTAGGCTTCCGTTAAGGCCAAAGACGAACCGATTGACCTTGATTTTCTCTGTGTTAAGGTGCAGAGCATACCGGAGCAGCTCCATGAAACGTGCCTCATACTTGGGCACCGTACGACCTCCTTGTCGTAATGCATTGAACTCATTGAGCTGATGCTCAATGAATTCCTCTGAAAGGTACCTCTCTCGGAACCGTTCCTCGAACAGTTCCCATGACACGTCTTCCACGGCCATGTTCAGTTGCGGCAGGAGTGTCTTCCACCATAGAAGAGCGCTCCCCTTCAGTTGAAATACCACCATGCAGACCTTCATGTTGGAGGTATAATCGTGAAGTGCAAAACACATTGCCATATTCTCAAACCATGCCTCAGCGGTTGCGCTGTCCGGGGCACCAAAGAACTCGGGAAATTTTACCTTCTCGAGTTCACGGTGAATGCTACCTGTAACGGCTGGTGCACGGGACAAAACCTCAGGGGGTGCCGACACCCTGCCCTCGTCTCTGTCCAAGCGGTTGATCAGAGCCTCGGACATGCACTGAAAGGATCTCATCATCCCAATAACATCACCAACTGCTATCTTCTCCTGTCCGAGAACCTGCTTGCCTCCCTGGGCGTTAGAACCCTCAGGCGTGGATGCTTCTAGAGGCATCACGCCTCCTCCCCTAACACCTCGTCGTCTACCTTTGCGGCGTCCTCTAACCATGATTACCTGCACGCACACAATCAACTCGATCAACAACAGTATAATAAAACCAACTCATGTCAACGAAATCTGTAGTGAACCCCAAGTCGCGGGTCGAACCGGCTCTGATACCATATGTAACGGACCTCCTCGATACGACAACAACGCTGATAACAGGTGCAAATTTTTATTTATTTATTTTTTTTAAAAGTGTGTGCATGCGTGTAGGAGGGGAAACAGACACACTGGAACTCTACGTCGCCACCCACCGACTAACAAGACGCAACCACGACGACCACAACAAGAAGACACAAGGCACCCAACAAGTAACTGCAAGCAAATACTACCCAAGACAAAGGCGCCCCACAATATCTTCAACAATAAACGACATACAGGGTTAGGTACCATACGAACATAGAGGGAAGAATCTGTAGTAGTAGGTCTTACTATTTCTGCATAGGAAAGCAGGACGTTTAATCTTAGTTCTCTGCTTTGGAGAGAGAGAAGGTCAGATAGGCTCCTGGTCGACTGCTCAGGCAGAAACTAGTAATCCCCTCAGGTGTGTCGCAAGAGTGGAAACCCTACCTTTAAAGGGCCCGAGACTCTTGATACGGCACTGGATTCTTTACACAGGAATTTAAGCACACACATAGAATTATCTAAAAGGCTACAATGAGCTGCCTACATCCCACCCGATACAAGCAGACCGAGCAAAGCAAGCCAACCCAGTACAACAATTCAATGGACAATCTGACCTCTATGGAAGACACAAGTCCAAGGATACTAACAAACCGACCATTAGTTACGACTCAGCTTAACCTACGACTCAACTGGGCACAAGTATAGATCATTCACTTCGTTTAAAGCCGTTAGTTGATAAGTCATCCACCCAGCCATAAAGGTGAGTACGCATGATAAAACTCTAAATCTAACACATAATGATTTTTACTCTTAGTTAAGGACCTTACGTTTTAGGCTGAAAATTGGAACATCCTTATAATGATCAACCTTACCATCACATGTATTCTACAACGATAGTATAAACCATTATCAATGCTCTTACTTTCCTATGATATCAAGGATAGGTAGCATCCTTCCATAAGCGAGGATATTACATTTCAAGATTTCAACGATAAATTACCATGACCAGCACCTACAATGACATCGCCATCAAGGCTGGAATTATTACATTGTACTATAAGGACTTGCGAATTCGCTAACTAAATTCATAATAACATCCAGTGACAACACCATAGCGCTAGCATCATTACCTTTACAATATAAAGATCTTGCACATTCACTAACTAAATTCCAAATAAAGTTATAATGACCTCGCCACAGCGCTAGCAATTATTATATCATAATATCAAGACCTTGCCATTTCACCAACTGAGTTCATAATAAAAATTTAAATATCACAGTTACGATAAGAAGACCTTGCAAGTCCACTAACTAATTTCCAAATAAACTGATAATGACATCCCTACCATAAATGATGTCAACTAATTTCGCCAACTAATTTCATAATAAAATTTAACTATTACATTTGCAATAAAATGACCTT